>JBDFRD010130368.1:0-12815 GCA_039654405.1 Bullina lineata
TCTCTCTCTCTCTCTCTCTCTCTCTCTCTCTCTCTCTCTCTCTCTCTCTCTCTCTCTCTCTCTTTTTCTCTCTGTCTATCCTCCTTTTTTATCTCGTTCTCTCATGGAGCCAAATCCAGCCTCTACATTTAACATTCTCATTTCAGCAACCAGCAAGCTGTATGCTTGTGTGGTCAGCAGAGACGATCACTACATCCGTAAAAACGGTGGCAAATTCGATGCTGATGAGTTTGAAGAGCATCCAGACCGTTATTATTCTACTTTCAGCCATAACGTGAGTTTTCTTTTTCTTCCTTTCTTTTTTTTTTTTTAAAAGATGCCAATTTTTCAGTGTAGGCTACATGGTCTAATGTTAGAAAAAATAGCTTCTTGATCATGGGTAACCTACTAAATCTTTAGTTTGCTGAATTCTATGACAATACTGAACTTCAAAACTGACTGGATGTCAGGTGTATATTATTTGTTACTGCCATACTCTTCAGCAACATTTCTAAGCACATTGAAGCTGTTGGCTTTGTATACGATTGAATTTTAATTTGTAAAAAAAAAATATTTTTACTTTCAGTTTTACTTGTAAGACTATCTTGGCAGAAAATGCTTGTTTTAAACATTTGATAAGTTTTGATTTAGACCCAGCTGAGATTGAATGTCTTGACAAATTTCCCAGAGTAAAATGTTTAAAATTGACAGTATCAGTTCATATTTAAAAGGAGAAGAAAAGGAAGAAGCAAGTAATGTCGGGCTTTTGACTAAGGCCTATCTGTTGCACTTTTGAAGAAAACTATAATTTTAGGGAAATATTAGAAAACTGAAAGGAAATGATGTGTGTTGCACCTCAGTAGATATTTTTGTAGTCAGTAGGTGATTTAGTAGGCAGTGGCATATATTTACCAATATCTGTTAATCCTGTGGTGAGGGATTTTTGTTTTTAGCATTGGACATGAGCGTGCATTTCTCCTGGCATATTAATTTGGATGCATCAGCGTTACAAACACTCCAAAGTGCAATATTTTATTCATGCAAATGTTTAAAACATTATGTCCTGAATCCTTCTTCACGGCTTGAAATCTTACCAATGGCTTGCTGGTTATGAAGCATAAAAATGAAGTGTACTAGAAGCTTCGAAATAAAAGATGAAAAAAATTCAAGTTACTAGTTTACTCCAACATTTATTCAGCAATATGATTTTTAAAACAAAATGAGTAGTGCTTGCTAGTCCTCCTGAATTGGTTACTATTACAAGTTGTTGCAGCATCAGGAATGAAGAGAAAGAAATACTTATCTTGAAAAAAATTCTGCTGTTTTTTCTTCTTAGCGAGGTCTAACCCTAACCCTAACCCTCCCCCCCTCCTCCTCCCAAATCATAGCTAGAGACTGGTTTTGTCGAGCTTTTAATTTTCAGAGGTCACTTAAACACCAAAAGCAAGTTAGAATTTCTTTACGTAAAAAAATCTCTTGTTTTGTTTTGAGGGAGGGGAGAGGGGTCAAAGGTTTGATTTTGTTGTTACTATTGACGCAAAAGAAAAATCATATAAATGAATAATTGCCAAATTTGACAAATACTTCCATTTTTTTAGAGGACTTTCATTAGGTGAAGAACAGTAAAATTTCCTCTTGAATAAATTTTGTTTATGAGAGTCTAATGATTTTGTGAAAATCAATCTAAAATCATGTGTATTTGCATTTTCTGGCCCTAAATAAAAAATTTCAAAATTTTATCTAAATTTCTGGCCCAACTTGTTCATTGAGTTTTAAAAAAAAAGACAAAAGAAGGGAAAAAAGAAACAAGTTCTCCATTGCTTTAAAAAGGTGTAAAATAATTTGATTACATTCTAAACGATTTTCCCCTTGAGAATACATGAATGATGCGAGACCAAATTTGCACTGTTGTTTTAAACATTTCCCGCGATTGGGGTTTGTCTGAAACAGGTTGGTTGCTTTTAAAAAAGACGGAGAATCTGTTGGCGTTATTCGTTGGATGAGCCCAGGACAGATAAGTGGCTGCATCCACCTCCAGCTCTTTGTAGGCAAAAAAGTCTTGAGATATTTCTACTGGCCCAAAGCTTTTTTATAGCCACTGATGGTGGGCTGCCCACTTGGTTCCGACACACACATTTGATCTTGGTATTTGATGCAGTTATTGTACACTCGTGGTTCAGTATTCTTTGTCTTCATGCACACTTCTGGCTTGATACATGCATACTTTTTATTTTATGTACTTAATATACGATTAAAAGCATACATGAAGTGTTAATCTTTTATTGCTTCGTTTGCTGCATTATTCATTTCATGCACTGTTTTATTATGGATCATGAATAATAATGAGGTCTTGGGTTCAGCTCAGTGTCATTCAGATGTCTGTCATCATTAAAACGTTTTTGGGACTGCCTTGTTATGTAAAGTAATGAAGCATTCAAATTAGCTTGAGGAAAATTTACGATATTTGCAATATAAAAAAATTAAACTGTCATTACTCACATTAGAACGGTGGCTATTTTTGTCTCAAGCTCACATGTATTACTGTTGTTTGGAACATCCTAGCCTTTTGTCTGTTTACCCCACAGCATTTCTCTATGTATGTACATATATACATTCACATTTATGCTGTCCTAAAGATGCGGGCTATGGTTCAAATCAAGTCATACACTTTTATTTCTCTCTCTTTGCTTTTTGGGGTGTTCTATTCATTCTATTAATTGCAAGTTGCAAAGCATAGACCATACACTCGGTGTTAAACCGATTTTTTACTAAGTTCCTTATCCTCAATCACTGAATCACTTCCTTCTACTTGTTACTCATACATCTCTCTCTTCCTTTTCCAACATCCTTTTTTTTGTATTGCATCTGTCAATGCACATAAATTTAAATTTGATAGGACCTCTGTGGTATTTCCTTGAGACTGGAGAAATGTTATCAAAGACTTTAAAAGATTATGAATATTATGAAGATTATTAATACTGGGCCAAATTTTTGTTTGGTGGCTTCAAATCAAGTATGAGCTGATGAAGGAAAACATTAATTCCTGTCGTCCATAAGTACATGGAATATTGGTTACAAGTAGTTTTTTTATTATTGGTAATTGCTCTGCTTGTATTGTCTCCCATACATATCAAATTCTTTTGATAAATCATATCATTTATTTAGTGGCCTCAGAATTGATTTAGATAATTTGTACTCGCATGGAAACATGCCTTGTTTCTTGTCATTTTCTTCTGAACATGGTCATTTTCCTCAGAAAAAAAAAATCTGAAATAGGGTTCTTTAACCTAGAGCAACCGGGGAAGTTTTCAATAATGTTCGTTTTGTTCAAAATATATGGCTTTGTCTGAAAAATTCTTTAGTGTGCAGTTGTTTCGATGGAGTTCTGCAATTATTTGGGAGCTGAGCGTCTTTACTCTAGCAATAAGACTTTTGACTGAAAAAAAATCTGAAATATATAATCACTTACTGTTTTATTTCTTTAATCCTTTAAATACCAGTAGCCAATATGTCCTTTGCGAATTACATGTAGTTCACATATTTGTTTCTGTAACGTCCCAATATTCTAGATCAACAAGGAGTGTAATAGTACATTTTATTTATTTTTTTTTATCACAGTAGGCCTACACATTTCCAAACACAGTGATAGTTTTGTATGTGGGTTAGTGTTAGTACTTTGACTGTAAACAGGATTACAATGAATCCCTCTAAACCATTAAGGGTGTCCCAGAGACAATTTGGTATACACTCTGGCCCTGAAAGGGTTAACGGAACTGTATTCCACCATTTCCACAGATTGCCCCATATGCATCCTGTATCATCAATGGCATCTACTGGGCCCCAGGTGGGCCTCGGCTCATCACAATCCCAGATGCCAAAGTCCTTCTTCGTCCCAGTGATGCTCCCTGGCTCCCCTCACAGGCAGGTTGTCCGAACCTCCCTCATCGGCTGTTGGCCATCTGCGACATTTCTGCCGATCCTGGAGGCTCGATTGAGTTCATGAAGGAGTGCACCACCATTGATAAGCCTTTCTCTCTCTACGATGCAGACCAGAATGTTGAGAAAGAAAGGTGATGGAAAGAAATGTTATAATTACGTCAGGGATAAAAACAGACAAAAATGTTGAGAAAGGAAGGTGATTGAAAGATGTTATAATTACGTCAGGGATAAAAAAAATACTTGTATTATAAAAAATACTTTAAAAAAATATGTTGAACAGGAGATTGAACATCTGTTGCATGGTGCAGTTTTTGTTAAATGTCCCTATGGCAGGTCTCACTGGAGCCTGACACCAAGTAAACTCAGTTAGCCCAAGGCTGTGCTAAGACCTAATGCCGACTGTAGGCCTCAGTGAATTAAACTAACTTTTTAAAAGGAAGGCCCTTTTCTGCACAGTGGTGGCTGCAAAATAAAAAACAAAAACGATACCCTCTGTAACAACTTAAAACAAATGCTGAAGGGTTCACACTCATTCATTGAAATGTGTCTGCCTATCATATTTTATTAAGTGTGAAAGATAAACAATTTTGAATAGCTATTGTTAAAAGGAGTAGTAATGTTATTTGTGTTGTTATTATTATTATTGTTAGCGTTGACCTGTATATCTAGTCTGTGACTCATAAATGTAGATCAATGAGCGATATTGCATTTAGCTGGACCATTTTTGAGAATGTGGGCTCTAAAAAGAGATGATAAAAAGTGGAAATGCTACAAGGAAGGAGAAAATGAATTAAGACTGTGAGTCACATAAGTAATAGGTGTTGTTACTTGAGCTCAATTAATACCATTGGTCTGGTTTGGCTTACTTTCTTGTTAAAAAATAGTTCTTTACTAGTTGTAATTATTTCTGACCTTCCTCATAGCTCCCTCATTCTTGGTCTAAAAGAAGTTGTTTTTTATCAATTATAATTTTTTCTGACCTCCTGTACACAGTTCGTACTACTGGTATCACTTACATTCTTCTTCTATAAATCAAAAGTAATTTTTTAGTGATTATAATTAGATCTATTCCAGTCCTCTTTCATAGCTCATATTACTAATGTGACTCGCATTTGTGTTAGAAAAAATTTATTTTTTATTAATTAAAAATGTTTGATTTCTCACAGTTTTTCTGGTGATGGTGTTCTCATCTGTTCCATCGACAACATGCCGGCCCAGATTCCCAGAGAGGCCACAGATTTCTTCGGCAGTCTCCTTCTGCCCTACATTCCTGAAATGGTACTGTGAAACAATTTTTTCCAGTTAAGCCATATTATATATATATATATAAGGCATATTACAGGGAAGGAGAAAGAATCTTATCGGGAAAAAGAAAAGGATAAAAGGGATAGACCAGATTGATGGGGAAATGTATTTATTTCGACAAATTGACGAGATAAGATACTTGCAGGAAAGATAATTTTTCTTCAAAAATCATTTTGATCCTTTGAATGCAGGCCTCATAGGCTGACCATGGTGTAGTTGTAGCTGCTTATGGCGGTCGGTGAGGACTTTCATTAGATCTGCGACATATTGAATGGGAAAATAATTCCTATCTCAAGAATAAAACTTTGGCAGAGCTTGATGTTGTCATTGTAAAATGAATTTTTATACTTCAATGAAACTCAATTTTATCTTAACCATTTTTTTTATACTTCAATGAAACTCAATTTTATCTTAACCATTACATTATTGTTTCATGTCTTTACTTTAGTATTAGAGCCTTTGTATATCTTCTGTACCTGAGCCTTACGTAGCTATTGGCTTGATGTACTTTTTGCCTTTACTGTAGTATTAGAGAGCGTTTGAATATGTCCTGTACTTGTTTTACATTGACTTGATGTATACTTTTTAAAGATGAAAGCCTCAGTCCCCTGTTAAGACTTTGGCGAGTAAAGTTTTTTGTTAGAGGTTTGAAACGGGTTCTACTGGTATTTGAATCCTGGAAATCTCAGTTTAGTGTTAAAGGCTGTATAACTGAATCAACCAACTGGTTTATGTTTTTTTTAAAAGAGTTTTCAAAACAACCTCATTATATGGAGACCGTTTGCCAATATAGCCCTGAAAGCTCTGTAGGAACCACCATCCTCTGGCTTCCCTTACAACTACTTATTGTGGACTTTCAGATGTGGCTGGTGTGTTGTTTTGGGATATTTGTTTTGAAGGAGGTCAGGAAATACGGCTAGTCATAACACCTCAACAACGTGTTAAACCTTACAGCCTCCATTAAAAAAAAAAACATTTTTGCCGTAAGCGAGGATCAACTATGAGCTTAACAAAAGTCTCATAAACCAAGGTCAAGGAAGCAGGCATTGCAGTTGTTCACTGGCGGAGATCAAGCATCAGTTTTCATATTTCCATATTTGAAGTAGGAGGCCATGTACTGAATACTACATCATTCAAATTTCACTCAGTGTGGAACAAGGAAAAAGTTTCCCAACAGATTAAAGTTTATTAACAGCTTGCCACATTTGTAAGAGAGAGGCATTGGCCAGTAATGCAACAGCCACTTTCTTGTGTTAACAGCGAACAAGATATTGCTTTGTGTGAACTTGAATAGCCTGTACCAACATAGCTAGACATGTTTCTGAACATCAGGAAGGTTTTCATGCTGGATATGAAGCAATGGATATAATATTAAATAATTTGCTGCATGCCAACATTAGGACAAATGAGCAAAGAAAATGCACACACAACCTTAGCAGGTGCAAAGAAAAGTGTTGATCAGAAGATGGTCTATGAAGGATTATGGAAAGTGTGAGTGCCTTAACAATTTTCTTGTAATTGCCCAGTAATTTCGCAAGATCATATAGGATAGAGTAAAGGATGATAGCAGAAGAATGTAATGCTATCTCATGATGAAGATAAAGGAGAGTATAATTTGGGACTTCTCTTTGCAAGATGTACACTAAATGCCTACACAGAGCAGGAAATGTTGCACCAGAAGATTTACTTTCTTTATTCTTTCTTGATGTGACACACGAAAAAATAGAAGTCTAAAAGTTTATAGACAAGGTATGAGAGTGTGGAAAGGAAAGGCACTGCGAATACTATCCAAAGTCTTGTGGGTATTGGAGTAAATATGTGGGAGGGCCTCGGCCACAATGTTACAAACTGTCAAAGCATGATAACTATTTGACTTCCAGCCTGTGCCAAAAAGCTAGATAAAATACTGAAGCAGAGAGGAAACATTTTGCATAGTACCTGGACCATCAGCATACCTGTCCTTAAATCTCTTGAGTCATATCCAATATCCACCAGAATGCTGCAATGGACACCAAAAGGAAAAATAATGAGGGGCAGACCTAAAGAGAACTGGTCAAAAAGCTTGCATGGAAATCAATGCCAAACACTTACCAGAGACTGACCAAGAAGGAGGGCCTTTGCTGCTGGCCCAAATGCATTAAAGCACTCAGAACATAATGATGATGATGATGATGATAAAAAATATATTGATGATGACCATGTTGATTATGTCATCTTCAACAACCAAGGACAAATGCTCATAAAGCTCCATGAAATAGTCTTTTTTATTTCTCTTTTTAAGTTTATTTTTTTTATACTAATAATGAATATCTTTGTGTTGGATTTATGATTTCTCTGTATGTATGGGCAATTGTTTAATCCATTAATTCCTGACAGCTTGGAGACATTGTATTTTGTATTTCCAGCCAAACGTTATAGCTCAAATTTTTTAAATTTTTACCGAGGGAGGAGATGGTCAGCATTCCTCCCCATTTTTTTTATCCATTTTTGACTCTTTCGGCCCATCACAGGCTTTCCTTGGCTTCATGCAGTAACATTTCTCTACCCCAGCACCTAGACGCAATGTGGACATCTCTGATAGCATTGGCCACCAGAAAGCTAGCCTATAGCTGGCACGCCATCCACCTGAGCTGACCAAGAGTAGGCTGGGTGCAGATGTCTGCCTTGAGAAGACTATTGTGTAATGTTTATGTTTTGTAGCTAGCCATCAAACTGTTTTTCATTTTGTTTTTTGAAGAAATCAGACCTATTTTTATTGAGTCTTTATGTAAAAGAAATGAATGAAAAAAAAATTGAATTTTCCAGAAATGTATAATGCTCTTTTTTAAATTCTATGCTCATTTTCTTAGGATGATGTTGGTTACGGAGTCTACGCTTCAGTTGGAGCAAGTTTTGTGTGTTACTTAAGAAAAAACAAAAAAACATTGTTTTTGAAAGCTGGCTCTTTTTGTGATACAATTATGATGATTCATCTTTCTCTTTAGATATCAAGTAGGTGTAGGATTTCCCGTGGCTTAAAATATAAACACAACTTCCAAAAAGGAGGGACTTTGATCTCTGACACCTAGAATACAGTGAAGCCTATTGATGGTGCTTTTATATCTATGAGGGATGATCAAATGTACATCTCCCTGACTATGAAGGAGTCATTCAATTGTTATGGAAATGTCTGGGTTCGGACATCGTCCAGTTTCATTAAGGTGTGCAAAAAATAGGAAATTTCTGTAGTTTTGATGCTGTTGAGGTCCAAAGCACACGAACTCTATACATCAGCTTTATCCTCAAGGAAGGTGCCATTTTTTACTTCCTTTTTTTTTTTAGGAAAAGATTGAGATGCGCTCTGTCATCAAGTACCTTTCCCTAAAAGGGAAAACACCAAGAATGTCTGAAATGTATGCCAATACATATCCGTTATTCTGTGATAAACTTCTGGGTAAGAAAGTCCAAATGTGGACACCTTGATGTGTCAAATGAGGCTCACTCCATCGTTGTCAAGATGCAATCACTGAGGCCTATGTAGCGAAAGTCGGGCAACTTGTCATGTCAGATCGGAGAATTACAATAAGTCCATGTGGATAATTCTGCATGAGCACTGGAACATGTCCAAGGTGTCAGCAGGATGGGTGCCACGTCTTTTGAATGCAGAGGTGAAAGCTGAGAGAAAGCACTGTTGTGAGATTCTGGGGCTTTTTTGAGAAACGGTAGGAACTTTTTTGATTAACTGATAACAGTTCATGAAACTTGGCTTTACAAGTACGATCCTGAGATGAAATGCAATTCAAAGCAGTGGAAACACCCCTGGAACTGTCCCTTAAAAAAGCGAAGATGAACTGTTCTGCTGTGAAGGTCATGCTGAATATTTCTGGGGATATCGAAGGTATTATCACATGTGACTACTTTCTAAAGAGCAAAACAATGAACAGTGATTACTATTCTCAACTGTGGACAAATCTAAAAGATGAGCTCGCAACAAAAAGGGCAGGAAAGCTCCCAAGTCGTGTTCTTCTTTTGCACGACAATGCACCATCCCATCGAACTGCAATTTCGACGGCTGCTGCAGACCGTTGTGGGTATAATATTCTACCACATCGTGCCCATTCACCTGATTTAGCCCCTACTGACTATTTTTTGTTCCCCGCACTGAAGACGGACCTCAAAGGAAAGCATTTTGAAGATGAAAATGATGCGTCTAAAGTGGCAGAAGAATGGTTTTCTTTAAAGTCTTTTCAAGGTCAAAGAAAGATGTGAGAACTGCTTTAGATGGTGAATATGTAGAAAAGTAAAAGCAAAATTTCATGACAGTCGGACTGCTTCTTCGTAGTCAGGGAGATTTATATTTGATCATCTGTCAAACATGAGATTTTAAATAAAAATTTACAAATTTTCTTCAATTTTCTTTTGTTCCAGGGTACATCTTTTGCAATATAGTGTTAGAGGAGATAAGAAACTTGCTTTAAAGTGCTCAAAAATTAAAAGAAAATGTAATCTTTTTATGCCTTGGGTGAGGACACCTATCAAGACAAGAGTTATTTTACATATTATATTGTTTGTCGGACTTCGACATCTTTTTCTTGTTCCTGAGTGATTCATAATCTCCTCCTCCCTTTTAACACATTACTAAAATAATTTCTGTAAGTATACATTTGTTTTTAATCATGTTTCCTTTTTCTTTTTACTGTCAACTTCCAGCTCAAATCTAATGCTGTGACGCCTTTCGATGACTACAACTGCAGCCCGGTAGTAAAAAATGTAAGTTCTGTTATATTTTTTGTTGTTGATTTGATCATTGTTTCTTGACTTAAATGTTGAGTGCTGCTTTACTTATACCTAAAGCACTTAATTTGAATTGTTTCTCGCTTATTCACATAGTGATGATGCAAAGACTTAACTCTTGTATAGTAACAGATTTTGGCATCCTGATCCTTTTCTTTAGTTCATCAGACAACCTAAAACTTTCCAAAAATTCCTTAAAAAGTTACGAAACTTAAAATGTAATTTGGATGCTGAGAGATGCTTGCTGCATTAAATAATTTAGAAAAAAATTTAAGTTAATGATACTAAAAGAGAGGAAAGTTCAGTTATAAGATCATAGATAGGACAAATGACAAGGCTGTATTTTTTTAAGTCTTATCCAATTTTTTTGTTACAATTGGCAGTTGTGGCAAATGGCGTATTTCAGGCGTGAAAGTTTTTTGTTTGTTTTGCTTTTGCTATTAATTAAGCAACCAAGATTTTCATTTTTTCTTTTTTCGCTTCTTTGTGTAAAGGGTTTGTCAACAAGTCTGATTAAGGGTGTGGTGAATTATTTACATCTGTCATATTCAGTATCCTTTAAATGGATTGGCAAAAATCCCTTTTTTTAAATTGCATTCAAAAATGGAATGAATTTAGAGCTAAGATTTCTATAACTTAGAAAATAGACTGAAGCTTTTCAGATTTTGATGTTCTTGTATCATCACTCCATCTACCTGTTCTGTGAAATAAACTACACATAAGTGCCATATCGCATAATAAAATGATGCTCAACTTCAGAAAAAATCTACTTAAAATTCACCATAATAATGTGGATTGTTTGATTTTTCTCTTAAAAACATTAAGAATAATTACATTCTCTTTCCTCAGGCTGTGATTGCAAGTAATGGAAAGCTAACGCCAAGCTACGAATACATAACAGACTTGAGGATGAAGTCCAAGGCGAGGTAAGCTTGACCATTGTTTCACTTGTCATGTCCTGTTATCTCTTATGATTTTGTTAATCTGTTGGCAACATTTTCTGTTTTGCAAATTGTTCTGAGGCTGATTCCACTAGAAGCAAACAGATTTTAAAAGTAAATTTGTTGATCATAAATATTTGGAGCATAGAAACTTTAAAATAACTTTAAAAAATAGAGTAGAAGAATAAAACAGTTATTATTTTATGCGAGAAGTCTGTTAGTTAAATACTGGGAAAAAGTTGGTAAGGGAATCTGTAAGGTAAACTTCTTAATTCAGCCTTTGTCATGGTCAACTTTTCTCTTCAATTATGAATCAAAAGGCAGTCGCATTCTATGTTTAATGTATACTTACAGGTATTAGCAAGAAAGTATAGAGTTTGTGAATATTATACTGGATTAAAAAGAATTTAAAAATGTACAATTATCTGGTCGAAAATGCCTGCTATATAAATTCAGCCAATTAGCAAAAGGGTAGTGAAGAAGGAAAACAAGAAATATTCAAAGGTTTCAAAATGAACTAGACAATATTGCTGCTTACTTTTACTCTTTTTGTTGATGATCATTAAACTCATGTCATCTCTTATTGTAGATCTGCACACAAAGCTTCCAAATCGAATACCTCTGAGAGAGTGTTGGTTCTTGGAGCTGGCTACGTCTCAGGCCCTGCTGTGAAATACTTATGCCGTGATCCCAAGACATCTGTGACCATTGGTATGGAAGAGTGTATTCATTTCTATGTGAATTGTAATTTTGGGAATTTCAATAAAGGACAAGTTACATTGCTTAATAATGATATTTTGATATTTCCTATAAGTTATGTTAGGAAAAGGAAAAAAATATTGTGAAAGGCTCATGATAAATATAATGAAGTTCTTGGGAAGCTAAGGTATTGTTCACTTGCTACAAAATTGAAGTAACTTATTGGAGATGGTATTAGTAAATAGAAAGTCACATAATTGTTCATCGATAAGTTTGTAAAACATTTTCTATTTCTATTGCTTGCTTCAAGTTTGACCTCTGACACCCATTTAAAATTGTTCACCATATTATTATATATACACATTTTGTGACTGGTGATCCAATTAGTCACTTAAGTCAATCCTTGACATCCACCACATCAAAGAGCATTGAATTCTTATTTAATGAATTCTTATTAATCCATTTAATACCTGTTAAGAGTAGATAATGTGAATCTAATTATGGGTTCTATATCCTTATGGACTTGGTGATGTTCATTCCATGAAATATACTACCTTTATACCCTGCAAATTGATGGACACCCTTTATATTTTTTCTACCTCCCCATCCTCCTCCCATCTACCGGTATCTAGTCTCTCAGTACCAAGAGGAGCTGGATTCCATCAGCAGCTTAAGTCCTGAGGTGGAGCCATTGCTGCTGGAAATAGACCATGCCTTCGAGGAGTTGGACAAGCAGGTGAAAGAACATGACTTGGTGATCAGGTGAGTTCAGAAGATGAATAAAAAAAATGTACGGTAGGGGAGAATGCTTCCAATATAAGAACTCCAGAAAACAAAACAACACCAGACATATCGACAATTACTGTCTTCAAAGGGAAACAAAAACCACAAGTTCAGAAGGTGAATCAAAAAAATGCACGGTAGGGGAGAATGCTTCCAATATAAGAACACCACAAAACAAAACAACACCAGACATATCGACAATTACTGTCTTCAAAGGGAAACAAAAACCACAATCATTAGATCAACATTAAAAGACAAAGAAAGAAGAAATGACTTACCGGTAGCTGAAAAGGTGTCCTGAAGTCGACGAGGTGCAACAAATCAACTAAGAAGAATAAGCCTTGTAGTTAATGTGTGTGAGAAATGACAAAGTACACACATAACTAACCAAAAGAA
>JBDFRD010130479.1:0-12814 GCA_039654405.1 Bullina lineata
GGGGGGGTTGCGAAAGAAGAATGTTCTTCAACAAAAATGTTATATGTGGGCCTAATTCTGATGAAATTACCAAAGAGTAAACCAAAAACCAATTTTTAACCCCCCCCCAAAATAAAAAAAATTGACCTCGATATCACTGCAGAGAAAAAGCAATGCCGCAATGAGCAAGACACGCTGTTTTCAATGGACACCAGCGGGGAAGAGAATAAGATTAAGAAGCAGGCCACAGGGGTTGTGAACGAGGAGATGAAGACAGAGAGCAGGGCCTGGCGAGAAGTCACTAGCCGAAGTCTCAGCATCGAGATGGCTAGAACAAATTCGCCGCTGCTTGATGCTCAACGGAGCGAATAAAACATTCCGTAGTAAGCAGGCAAGTGGAACGGGGAGGGGGCTTTGAACAGACAAGACAAAGGTTGATAAGAATCGAAACAATTGTTAAAAGAACATAAAACTTGGAACATAACTACATGTAGAATGAACCAACAATCGCAAATCGTATTTGGTTAGTGTCTTTATTTCAAAATAATTCTCTGGTAGCGGAAAAAAGTAATAAACAAGAACATACATATTTCCATGAGCGTCTACAAATGGCGTGGAATAAGAGTAACACACTGTTCTACATTTATAATTATAGGCCAAATTATGGCATTTGCAGTCTCACGGTGAGCCAACAAAAAATGATCAAGCACGCGTCTCTGAAAAAGATCGATTAAACAGAGATTTTATAACAACACATAACAAAACAGGCTTGATGCATATACAGACATTGAGCTTCCGGCTTAAGTAAAAAGTTGTTGGCTTTTATAAAATGTCCTTAATCAATATTTCGTACAGATCTTACTCTTATTCTTGCCTTGTGAGATCAACAGGAAAAAAAAAATGAAGCAAAATACAATGTATGAGAGTTTGTATGAATGACCTAAGCATTTTCAATTAAACTGTAATTCACAAAACAAATACCTACATGAATATTAAAGACAACTGAACATCAAATTTAGCAGTTGAGGCAGTGAAGTTGTTATCAATTGTCTTCGTCTTTGTCAGTTATGTGCCTTTTCATCTGATTTGTTCCAGTCTAGTATGACCAACGAATATCTTAGCCACTTAGAGCTAAGAAGTCTTTGGGAATGAAAACTAGCTCCGACATTAGGGAGCTTCCATATCAGGCACAAACAGTATCCCAAAATGGTCTCTTTCATGGTCAATCACTGAAAAGTCAACTGTCCATGTATTCATCATGCAAACTGACGTTTTCAGCAAAGCCCTCTTCGATTCGATTATGAATAGAATATGACTTGAGCCATCTACATTCAAAAACCCGGGGAAATCTTTCTGTTTCCTAGTCAACTATCAAATTGGACAAAATGGAAAACAATAACAATAGATAATATATATATTTAAAAAAGGAGTCAAGTTTCCACCACTTTCAGAATTAGTTAAATATTCGTTTGATTAACGGACGCTAAATCTAGAGGCATAGAATAAAAGACTTCTAAAGTATGCAGACATTGTTCAGTCTGTAAGTCAGTGCTACCATTCCATTATATGCGTGCATGTCTCTTACTGCTGTCAGCAAAATGACTTTGTCATAATATTATTTGAAGCGCCCTTCTTATTCACTACACCGTCATTAGTAGTTAGGTGGCATTTCTGATCACCTAAAATCACTTTTAACCATCTTCAAAGGTCGTTAGTATAATCCTCTTAATATGAGTAGTATATAAATAACTGAAACGGATCTCACAATTCATCAATAAAATAATTTTACATGCGCTCTCACATTCTTCTACCACTCAATGGCATTGTAATAATCTATGTGTGTAATATTTATATGCAGTATTTATTTACTTTGGGGCAATTATTTTCATTTTGCACTCTGATCCTCGGATTTCTTGTTTTACTATTAAATCACAGTGTGGATTGCAATCACAAGTGGTGGGTCAGCAAAAACAGTGAATCTGGGTGAGAAAGAAGGTGACCTGGCTGAACAAACTTGGGTATATAAAGCCATTGTCTGGAAACCAAATTATGTGATAATTTGCTATGTTTTTCTTCTCGTAAAGTCAGCAACAATTAACATTAGTGTTCTCCCAATAATCTTTTTCTAACATTTCTTTCTTTCAGAAAAGGCATCTTATCTTACTTAACAAACACTAAAATATAATGCCCAAACAGAGATTCCAGGGGAAGAATAGCTCAGTATGTATGACATTCTTCTAAGCAATTCATAATCCTGCAAAATCTGTAAGACAGTTACAAGTCAAATCAATCATAAGTGATTGAAATAATCCATAATGTTTGTTCTAAAAAGCATTATTACAATTTCTGACTTGAGATTCTGACTGAAAGCATTAGCCATTAAACAAATGTATGTCACAACACTGTCAACATATAAACAAAAAGTATTTCAAATAACAGCAAAATCAATGCATAATATAATTAAAAAGAAGTCAACAAAGCTTTGGCTACATCAAAATTTTTGATGCAAGGAATCTGGTATGAATGACATGTACTCAACCATGAGATTTAATACTTCTTGTACATGAGATTTATCAAGTTAAGTTTTGCATCTCAAACTTGACGGCCTCAAAAACAAACAATCGGGACTTCAATGATGAATAAAGAATATCAGCAAAATTACACAACGCAAGCAGATCTATCATTTTGAAACATCATTAAAAAAAAATATCTACTACATCATAGTAGAGGTTTCTGCCTCAACGAAAAATAAAAGTGCATTAAACAAAATATTGTAATAACTTTACAATATTGTAAAATTTATGACAACTTGGTTTTTAAAATGCAACAATAAACAGTCTCTCTTCGAATGAATAAAACATAACTCTTGGAATCTTGTATACAAATGTCAACATAATAAAAGATGAAATTATAAATGACGGAATATCCTTTCATATTTCAACACATGATATGTTTTCATTCATAAAAAAAAGCAAAAAATTGTAAAAAATGTCTGTGATAGTGAAATTTCCAAAACAATCATGTCATCAGTCAAAATAATCTGATGAGTGAGAATCAGTAACAAAACACAACCCAAAGTTGAAGCACAACTAGTTGTTAATTACATAGAAATGAGGTACTGGGGAACCAAATGCATGAAGCTAGAAACATGATAATTTATTATTGCAGTACAATTAATAATCAGCAAGCCAGCTGAGGATGCATCTTCATACAAGATTACGGAAACAGAATAAGGAAAATATTTGCAATGCATTACCAAATTGTTGAATCTTTTGAGTACAGCCTTACAGTATTAACCCAACATTTTGTTACCTGAATTTAATGTTACAGTAAGCAATTGGTGTCTTATCTTCCTTGGGTCTGACAGAGTTGGCATTCTTTTAGATGCTCACATGATTATATTAGATATCTCAGTTCAGTTAGCTATTTTAATTAGTGTTGGGAAATATTAGGAACAATAAATAATGTTGAAATATTGAAACTTTTTACTCTTTTTCAATTTTTAAACTGAACTCATCGAAAGTATGCAAGGAGAATTGGAACTGACATTCAATTCAATATAATAGCACTCATTGTTTGAACCAGTGAAAGCTTTTTCTAGTTCTAGAAAGAAACATTGCAATTGTCAAAACATATCATGGACAAAAAGACCAGCATGAGGGAATCTGAGGTGAGCAAAACCACACTGAAAAAGAAGAACACAAGTATTTGAAGATTGTTATATAACAGCACTGGCCAATTTGCACAAGAAAGGCACACTAAAATCAAATATTAACAATTGTTTCTTCAAAGGAAAGAGAGGAAATTTCCAAAAATGGATAACAAGTTCACTCTAATTCTGACAATTCAGATTTCAATTTAAAAATAAAATACAGAAGTGTTGATGACATTATAAAATCCAGAAGCAGTATAAACAGTATATTGAGACGATTCCTGGAGGAAATATTTTGTGCTCAAATATAAAAAAAAATTCATATTCTGTAGATCAGAATTCACCAAACATGCCTAGATCTATAAACTCCAGATACAAATTCAAATATAAGAACACAAAGAAAAGAAGGAAAAGAGAAAGAAAAAACAAAAACAAAACACAAAAAAATGTGTTAAAGAAAGATTCAAATTATTTCAAAGAAAAGCTTGGGAAAAAAAAGGATTAAAAGAGGAAATTTACAGATTATCAAGGGAATAAAGACAAAAAGAAGCACGTGAGCAAAATGTGTTGCTTGCAATGAAGCTAGATAAAATTCACTCTGTTAGAGGAAAAACAAAGTATAGCTAGTTTAAACAACTGACCGTCAATCACAAAGCCATTATCAAAACAAAAGAGGACAGTAAAATGTTATGAGACATATTCTATGATTACATTTCGAGTTGAGATAAGGCCTTGTTGGCACACTCTTAACGCATCATGTTTTCTTGTGGAATGGTATTAGATTACAACCCTTACCTTAAGTGATAAGAATACAAAAAAAAAAAAAAAAATAGAACACATTGTGCACATTTTGACTCATGTTAATAAACTGTAAAAAAAACTTTTGTTTGATGATCGCTAGTAAAGAAGTAAAAGTAAACTTCCTCGAAGGTCTATAAGGCTTAAAAAGTCAATAGTTTATATCAGTTTCAAATCCATGAATAGTAGGCTTCCAAAACAAAATATGCTGGTATCTAATTCGTGTACATATGGTTTACACAGTAACCATTAAGTTTTGAACCCAAAACCTTGGATAAGGACTTAGACTAACACATTAGTTTGATTAATACTTTAAATAAAATTTAGTCATGCCATTGTGCAATGAGTGGGCCTGCTACATGTTACAATCATTTGATAAAGATGAAAAGGCATCAATAATTAGAATCTGTAATAAAAGTGAACACTTACTGTCAAAGTACAAGGCAGATGGAAGTTACAAGCATAAAATGTACACACAATATTCGACATGTAAATAATTGTCAAGGCTCAGCCCTTGAGAGAAAATGACGAGGTATGACATTTATGACCATCAACACCTGTTGCCCCTCCCTGATATAATTTATCCTTTACTATGGGAGTAATAAATTATAAGCACAAATTTTACCTTAAGCTCTTCATTAAGATAACAAGAGGGATTACATGTATTTCATCACTGTGAAGAATGAGATGTCAAAAGTTTATTCTGATAACATTTTTTATTTTCACCCTGACTCCAAAATCGAACCATCCAAATGAAAAGTTCAGTTAAAAATGTTTATTTTACAACTGCACCCGTTAACAAGGGTAAAACACAGTAAACTTCCTTTGAGGCCCATAGAGCCAGAGCTTATATTGAATTCAGTAGCGTAAGACAGTTTTTAAGTTAACACCATCTCCTAGACAAGAAACTAGTCTGTCGCAGGTTTACTTCCCGGCAGAATATCCCGGTACCCTATTCACACCTTGGTGAAGAGAGAAAAAACGGAGTAGAGTGTCTTTCCCAGGACACAACAGGTAGGAATCCACGCAAGAATAATATGGCATCTAGCAAGTATAATAATTTTTAAAACGAATAAATAACAAGTTGTTTTTTTTAAACATAAGTCCACTCAAGATCATTTGAATACTCAGGGACAAAACTTTAAGATAATAAGCATTGCTCTCCCTTCTTCTGTTTGGGGCACATCACAACATCATAAAATAATTGCACAGCACCTCTTTCACAATTTGCTCAGCTTTGCATAGATTGTTAGCATAACATTCTATTACTATCATCATATGTACCTGTCCTTATCTCACCATCCCTTTGTACAATTTTATAGTTTTTTTCCTTTATAACCATGCCCTGCTCACCAGTTCTTCAAAAGCACCATTTTTCTATACATGTATTTTGATGTAATTTGTTCAGTGTATTCTGAAACCCACATAAAATTATATATCATACATACAAATTATGTTTGAAGCACACATTTTCCATTCATAGCATCAAATGCTGTAAAAGTCTACATTACTTAAATGTGCATTAAAAAAAAAAGGATTTCATGTGTTAAAAAAAAACCCAATTATTTATGAAATAACCATTCTCTCACATTTCATGCATGTAAAAAAAATTTCCATCAACAACCTTTTTTCTTCTCTGTAGGTAACTAACCCATTGAAAGCAATATTAACAAGGAAACAATCAGAGAGCACACAAAATACGAAATTCCATAAATGCAGACAGTAAAACATTCTCCTGCATTTTTATGCTTAGTAAGAAATATGTGTAAACAAAACTTCTTTATGCTTCCAAAATAGCAGAAAAATGAAGACTGAAAAATAATTCTTTTCCCATTATGACAATAAAAAAAAAGGAAAATCAGGTATTACAATTCCAAACCCACAAGAGAGAGTATAAATAACACTAATGCAGACATGAGTGAAAAATTAAGCGTTTCACAGCCATTATTGCCACTTTCTTCTTGAATAACATGATACGGCAGTCCAAGTTTGGCAGCAGCTGCCTTGCGAGCTATCTTTTCATTTGGATTTGGTCCATCTGGATCAAACCAAAGATAAAAGCAATCTTCCTCTTGAGGAGCCACATCAAAAGAATGATTCATCAGCTTCTCACAAAAATCTTTTGCTCCACTGTACACTTCATGGAAAGGGCGACATGTGTTTTCTTTAGGACAAGTGTTGATACCTGGTTCGGAACAAAAGTATGGAATATGCAGGAATGTTTTTTATGCTGTCATAAAATAAAACTATAAAAGGTCCACTGTTATTAATAATACTATATGAATCTTGGACCCACTAGGCAGTTCAGTGGTATGGTGTGATACAAAAACAAAAGAGCCCAAATTCCAATTTAAAAGTTCTAAAAAAAAAAAAAAAAAAAATTGGTCATGAGCTGATGTTCTACCATTTCCTGAAAAGGCTATCAAACTCAAACATTCTTGCTTATGCTTCTCAAATATCAGTAACAGTAGTTTAAAATTCATCAAATGTGACTCCAATAAAAGGTACTTCTTTAAGAAATCACAAATCTAAGCATTTGTTTTATCTTTCCTCTTTTGTAAACTGTTAGAATCTACATTTAATTTGTTAACTATTTATTATTATACTTTAAATCTTTTATACATTTTTTAGTCATTACATGACTTTGAATGATAGATACATTTTTTTTTTTTTTTTTTTTACAGAATCTCGTATCAATCCTGAAAATCATGGAAGAGATTTTATATTTATTTATCTCATCAAAAAAAGCACAATCGCATGCATACAGAGAATCCTGATTTCTGTTTTCGAGCTCATTTCATTGACAAATTGTTAGTGACTCACAAATCTCTCGACTAACAAACACAGCACGTTAAATTAGTAAGTGAACTGTGAACTCTAAATTGATAAGTGTAAAAAGGCTAAAGGTGAAAAAAAAAGAGAGTAAAAAAGGGCAGAACAGGTCCAATAAGCATCATTTGTTTTCTACAACTTACTTAAGAAGTAAAAGGTTATTCTTGCATGCATAACATTAAATAGCAATGAATATTTACCAGAGGTCCAGTTAAACTCAGCAGCCCAGTTTCTCACACAAGTAAAATCATTCTTACAAGCTTCCCACCAATTGTTGCATACAGATGGACAGAGTGGTACATGCATGAATCTTTCTTTCCTGATTTTCCTAACGTCCTGGAAAAAAAGAGAAAAAGAAATTAAGAGCTCCTTTATATATGGCAGTTTCTCAGATCACTTGAACATGTATTTCAGGTTAAATAAATTGTATTATTTGTGAATCGCAATATATCGAAAATGTGGTTGTGTGTGCTACTGTGCAAAAAGAGGGATGGTAAAACAATTTTTCTCACATGGACCCATAGTTTTTTCGAGAATGAAACCCTTTTGTTTGGACCTCACTAGAAAGTTGATAACCCTGATCCAATTTCAACCTTAATTTTAAATTATCTTTTTAATCCTAGTACTGCCCAACTGAATGTGCCAGAGTGCCAGGGAAGATTTTTCATACTTTATACATGTAGGGGTGGGACAATTGCACCAAATGATAGTTTTTATATTCCCCTTTTGGGATACATACAAGGAAAATTGGAGAATTGGCCCTTCCTTTAGGCTTTCACTGTCAAAGCACATCATTTCCAAGACATTACCGCAACCTTTCCTTTAATGAAAAAAAAAAGGTTTCTATATTTCCAATATTTTAGGAAATTGGCCACAAGTGCTGCAACCATCTCTTTCAAAAAATTGGATTTAAAGAAAAAAGTCTTCCCATTTTAAGGTAGGTCACCCAAAGATAAAACAGACAAGTGGTTGTACTTTCACCTGTTTACACAGACGAAAAAACAAATATTGTTTTCATTGTACTTCTCTCTGGCTTATTTCTCTAACCCTGAGCCCCAGATTATTCCTCATTTATATTTATAGATGCTTGATCTCCTGAAATCATCCCTGCTCAGACCAATTCACTTTCCTGCTTTCCTAAGCAATTTTCAATACAGATTAACTCAGGTTTGCTGTCGTCAGCCTCTAAAACACCTATTGGGCAAAGTATCAGGCCTTTCTTTACATGAGAGAAGTTAGAAAGAACATACATTCCCTTCATAATCAGCGACTTATTCTCAGACCACATCCAATAAAAGTGATATGTTGGAAATTTGTAAGTATATTCTGAATCGCTCAATTCTCAATTTAACTTTCCAAATTTCAAACATGGTATGCACCCTGTAAACCTAGAGAAAGAAAGAATAAAATAAAGCATTTTGTGAAGAAACAAAGGTTACCTCTACAAGCCAAGGACCAGCGTTTGGAGTGCACTCATAAAAACACAAGTCCTGAATGAAAAACTCCCGACATGAAGATGACAACTCCTTACAGTGATCCCAATCAAAGTTCAGCCATCGAGGAGTGAGTTGAAGGCCTTCAGCCACTTCTTTGGTACAGCAGGATCTTTCAGTCCATGGCCTGCACTACAAAACAACAGAAGCAATCAAGAATTTGGTAGGTTTGGGCCCTTATCCTCAGTTCTTTGTAAGGAGAACATGTCTACTTCACCTCTGTTTCTAAAGCGCAGAAGTAACAAAACTGTTATAACTTCTCTCCTCCCCTAAAAGAGTTTTAAAAACATACATGTTGTGTATATATATATATACATGGATCATAATCATACTTAAGATATAATTCTGTTTTGACTTTTTTTCCCAGGAAGTTTATTGTAAAAAAATGTCAATAAACTAACTATGGCCAATATATCAAAATAATGCCTGTCATTGTCTGAAAACAGTACCTCCATCAATTTAATCCATGAGGCACCACTGATTTTAATTGAAATAAACTGTTGTTTACTCAAATAAAAATCAGAAAAAAAACTCCATTCAATGCCCTTTTTAATGAATTAACAATTGTTTGTAGAACATAACATTTAAAAAAAAAATTAATTGCATCTAGGTATCACACTAAACTATCGATGACTTGAACAAGAATAAGCAGGTAGCAGCTACACAGTCAATTGCAACTACTATTGTTAAAACGACTATATTAATATTATATAGTTTCTATCAAGTTTTGCATGGGTAGGCTACACTTCAAACTGAAATATACCTGTTGAAACAATTTACTTTCAGGTCCAGGTTTCTCCTTGTGATTCATTCCAACTAAGCATATATCCATGTAATCCTGGACTGTCTTCAGTTCATCCAAACGAGAAGAGCAGCATGTCAGGAAAACTGCATACAGTATCAGCAGATAGTTCACAAACAAGAGTTCCATTTTAAGTCCTGAGAACAATGGCGAAATGATATCATATTAGTGATATTGGTAGCAAAGTCAATGAGTCTAAGATAAAGAGGAACGTCACATTGGTTCAATTCAGCTGGCATATTCAACATCTGAAACGTCGCCAGATCTGTTTGTTTCAGATGAAACAGAATTAAGAACCAGATTTTTCTTGTAATTTTTACACTCATTTGAAGAATTCTCATTTCTTGCCCACTTGTTTCTCAGCATTTCCGTTACTTATAGCAGTGATACTACATTGTAGTGCACATTTCTGAAATCTCTTATTAAAGACCCTCATACAAGAATGAAGCACTGTTCAGAACACAATATTGTTGATTAAAAGGACTCACCAACAAACTGCTAGTTCACTACATAAAAATGAATATTTTCTGACGTAAAACATTGAGCACTTGGTGTTTTTCTATCATGATTAATGTTCCCAGGCATGTAATATAATTCATTCCAAGTCTCTGTGTAATGAAATTAAAAGTCATCGGAAAAGTATTCCAAAAATTATCTATAGTCAATAAATTATAATTTTATAGATCTAGAGAAATCTACAATCTTGGTTAGACTGCACCACAGATTATTGCATCACTCTTAGTCTTCTCTTCTTCATCTGGCTTTTACTGTCAGACTAGAATAGATTTCTGATTTCTAGATCAAAACAAGACTTGTGATAACTTGCAACAGAAAAAACGAGCTCTAGATCTAGATAATCTAGAACCTGTCTAGTAGTGTCTAGATCTCAACTCTCAAACAAAATGTTGACTAAAAAATAGAATCTATTAGATTCTAGCCTACTTGAAGCCCTGACACAGCATTCGTCAATGCCGCTGACAGTGACTGAGCAAATTCAAATGACTGAATAACACTCGACCAAATAATCCAATTATTATGTAACTTATTATGCAACAAAAGTCATATTGGCTTCTAAAATAGAATCTGGTTCAAGCCTAGCGCTGGATCGATGAAGTTGTACACAAGAAAGCAACTGAATCAACAATCATCACATCACAATCACAAAACAACGTGGTGGTGACAATGATAACTTGCTAAAGTCGGATTATTTTTTCGTACTTCAATGTTACTCACTTGTCCTGTAGCAGGCCTATGTCTATTCTATTCTACGCCAGTAGCTGTGGCCCCCAACCTTCGTAAGACCAGGCCAAGGCGAGGTTAGCCAACTGTGTTTTACACAAAACAATGTGTGTTGTGTACCAATGTCCACAAACCACGTTGGTCTGACTGCTAGACTACGCTACAAAACTGCTACGCATTATTTAAATCGCTCTGGTCCACCCACAGTTGGCACAGGCTTTTGGTTGGCCTCCAGAGACAAACCGACGTGTCGACAATAATAAAATTTAATTGCCGTCTTGAAGGGGAACAACAAGTAAAAAAGCAATAACAGCAACACCGAAAGAGAAAATGAAGAATAAGAATCAAAGTAGCTGAAAGCCATGTCGACTCCTGAAATAAGAGAAAGTGGTAGATATCAACGCCTGACAACGCATAAGTAATATACTCGGCATGACTTTCAGCTAAGTTGCCTTTCAAACGATTTTTGTTGAATTGCAATACTGCGAATGCGCAGACCTAAATCTACATACAATGTATATATCTAAATGATTCTGTAACAAAAAATATTAATGTTAATCTCACAGACGAAGAAAGGGGTGTTTTGTGTCCTGCAAATTTCGTGTCGGGTTATGCAGGCTACCACTTTTTTTTTTTTTTTTTTTTACAAATAGATTATATTCATCATTGCCCCTGACCCGTATCAGGTTATAGGGATTTCCACTTCATTCTACAAACAGATGTTGATGAGATGAAAAACCATTGTGACTGCTATTAAGTCATTAAGTCATTCAGTGAGTACACTCATGCGAGTATAGGAATTATTCAGTTACACACTGGAGACTGTTCGGGTGACCAAATGAAGTCGTAATCTGTAAACTGTTGTGAAAAACAAAAAGGACAGCTTGTTCATTAAGTTATGATCAAAAATGTGTGTACAGACAAATGAAACAACAAACTGAAACGTAAAGAAAACTATGTTGAATGTCCTTTCATTTGTTTATTACTGTACCTTTGGGACCGAGTTTTGCCTGATACATACCGGTACTGAATTAATCATTCCGAAACACCCTGTAGATCTAGTAGCCTATTCTTTCGCCAGCCTCATCACGGTCCGAGGTGGGAAAAAGCAGGCCTTGTGCAGGAGAAAAGTGTCGGGAATACCCAGCCTCAAAGCGGCCTGTATAAAATATGTCGCTGATTTTTCTTTTTTTTTTTTTTTTTTGAGGCCCAGGTACTGGGCACAAAATAGTATCAGTGATACTGGGGTATGAAGAATTGGGTTATAAAAAGGTAAAAGTGATACAAACCTTACCTCAAATTCTTTACCAGCGTCAAATTGTACCAACAATGCAAACTGAACAACTCGTGATAGTAATGAACAGGAAAGGCCTGTATCACATATTATGTTGATAGGCCATCTCAAGGCCAACTTGAGGTCTGTCTCAAGGTTGTCTTCAGTATCGTCTATGGCCGGTTTAGTGAGTGTATTGATTGCTCTGAAAAGATAAGACCCTATGTGGCGCTCCAAATCCGCTCCATGTAACAAGTTAACCATTATTTACTGATTTTTTGGTTTTGTTTTGTTTTAGTTTATTTGGGCCTAATATTTCGCCAAGGAAATAGACGGCGCGCAGCTAAATCCTCGTGAGAGCAATGTGTTCCTTTCTTCCTTCTTTACCTTCTGCTGTTGCCCCAATGAGCGTCGCAGGGAGGAACAGTTGACAATTTGTGGCTAGGCTAGCCGAAACGCCTGGATTGATGTGAGGGTGGGAAGGGGGCGTAAAGTCATAGCATGTCGTTCATACTTTCAATGCATGTTTTTCTGGTCTTCCCCTCTCATTGGAGCTTGTCTTTCTCAAGGTGTAAGACCAATATAATGTGCTAGTTGGAATGGCTGAAACCTCGATAGATGTCCGAACCGTTTCACTTTGTATTGATCTATTTGTTGCTGAACTGGCACTGATCTCTCTCTCTCTCTCTCTCTCTCTCTCTCTCTCTCTCTCTCTCTCTCTCTCTCTCTCTCTCTCTCTCTCTCTC
>JBDFRD010130590.1:0-12813 GCA_039654405.1 Bullina lineata
CCTCAGCTTCTGAAAGAGCAAAATTGAACCACCTCATTTGTTGTAAGTCAAAAAAGTAACTGTGAAGTGGAATGCTTTTAGCTAAGAACGTCACAAAACAAAACAAAATCGAGACGCATAGACAATTACTGTCTTCTAAACAAAACAACAACAATTACATGAAGAGAAGACCCATTATAGTGGGAGACAAAGAAAGAGAAAAAGTAAAAAGAAGAGAAGAGGAAAAAAAAGAAAAAAAAGAAAAGAGAAGTAACCATGCTGAAAAGGCATCAAAGAGGCGCATCAACTCAAATAGTAGTCAATGTGTGTTAGAAGTGACATAGTAAGAGCATTCCACCTTACTGCTACGTTTCTGACTTGCTTTGTTTGCTCATCGGCAGCCCCCATGTTATAATTCCTCATTTGTTGTAACCCACGAATCTTTCCCTGTATTCCAGGATTGCGTGCAGGCCGACCGTATCACGACTTGGTAGTTCGAATTCATGAGATAATTGATTAATAGTGAAGTAACAAGACATGGAATCGTGAAACGGTAATCCAACATCGTGAAATGATGATCTGGCAACGTGTAATCGTAATCCAGTCCCATCAAAGAGCTTACAGTACACTAGAAATACTGTAAACTCTTTGGTCCCATCAAACTGTTTTCTGATAAAAACGTCGTCACGACAAAATCGTGGTCCGGCTCACGTCACGGAGCAAGCCGGTGCTCCAACCAATCAGTACTCTGTAACCAACGTGAGGCTCCAGCCCAGCCTGGACGTGAACACTGACCACTGGTCAGAGAACCTTGTGTTCCTCGCCACTTGCCTTCAAGTCAGCTGTTCAAAGTCCCTCACCCTGATTCAGGTTTGACAGAGGGGAGTTGTCAACTATCCCTTAGTATGCGGATACCATCGGGGTATTTTGCATTAAATGGTAGGATTTTTTCTCATTGCGTGAATTTATTTGTCAGTGACACGCTTGTTAACTTTCCAGCCCCACAGTTACTGTGCTATTGTAGCCCTTTTGGTTTAATTTATCCACGAGTATGAACGGATTGAAGTCTGCGAGCCCCTCACGGAAGCCGGTTTAAAAACAAAAAACATTTTAAATTTTTGCTGAAGCGTTGTCAACGGGAAATGATGTGGGTGAGGATATCCGTAGGAAACTAGGTGGGTGGGGAGTGAACTATAAAAGCTTAAAACTTGAATTGCAAAGTGGGCCATACAAAATAAAAGAAGTTATCCCAAAGCAGACGCAAAAAAAGAAATAACACTCGGCGTTTCTGTCTTTGTGGGTTTAAACAAGACAAAAGTAAAAGTAAAAAAAAAAAAAAAAAGACCGCGGGGGACTACATAATGGAAATAAAGAGAGACAAACCAGCAGCATTCGTCCAGGATAAGTCAGTCAGGCTGTGCTTTTACGTTTTACCGAAAATGATAATAACTAAATCAGACCAACCGTTTAAACTGTACGAACATATTTTAACATATATATATATGCCCGGCAAGACGCCACGGCAACAGCTTGGCTTATCTAGTTCTAAAGGTTGTCCATGGTTACATACGATTACACGTTCATGTACAATCCTGTTTGAACAGTCGGCTGGAGCATTTTTTTACCTTCGTCTTTGTGCTCGTATCTACTTGTACATGTTGTATGAAGGAGTACGGACGTTCTTTACTGAAGGAAAAGATTCATTATTAGTTGCTAAAGTAGAGGCCGAAAAGGTAGACTACTCGTCTTTTCGGCTCCAGACCTAGAGTAATACCGGCGACGAGGTTCAGTAGAAGCGTGGCTGACACTGCACCAAGAGGTTCTCGGATCGATAACAATATCAGTAGAACGCTATATTTTACTGAAGAATTGGCTCCTAAATTGTTTTTTATGGGAAACCAAGTGAACGGTGTTACTTTCTGAAAGTTTCTTACTAGAGGAAGTGTGTATCTAAAATTTCAAGAGGAGGAGAAGGAGGAGGAAGAGGAGGAGGCAGAAGAGGAGGAGTAGCAGTATGGTTAATGTAGTAGTAGGAGGAGTATGCAGAGGAGTAGAAGAAGGAGTATGAAGAGGAGTAGAAGGAGGAGTAAGAAAAGGAGTAGGAGCATGAGAAGAAGTAGGAGGAGGAGGAGGAGGAGGAGGAGGAGGAGGAGGAGGAGGAGGAGGAGGAGGAGGAGGAGGAGGAGGAGGAGGAGGATGTGGAGAAAAACAATAGCATCAATAACAGCAGAAGAAACTGATGAAAGACATTTAAATAGATAGATTGACACAAACGTAAAATATTTTAAAGATGGATACAGATAAAGGCAGACATACAGACAAACAGATACATACAAACACATAAACATGCATGCACGCCCATACATACATACACCCAAACTATTATGCAAATAAGCCAAAAAGACAGTTCATGAGACAATAAAAATGATTTAATTTGGAGTATTTCCTGACATTTACAATATCACAAATAAATATTTTAACTGATATTTCTCAATCAAAAAATGAAACCTTCTATGTTAATGTCTCAACTTAGTTAAATGTTTTGACCTCATAAACACATTGAGTGAGTTGCTGAAAAACAAAACAAATCAAAAACACGTATGCGACTACAAAGCAGATAGAAAATGCAGAGAATATTAAAATACTCTTTTCATACGCTCTCTCTTTTCACTCATTCTTGACATTCTTTGTTTGATACTTGTGGAAATAATCACAATAAAGTGTAAACAAATCAAATAAATCATAAAATACATATCTATATATATATATAAATTTATTAATCACAAATGAAGCAAGAAGCAAATATCGCAAAAATTTGTGGACTTGAACATTAAAACAATGTACATGCTGTAAATGATTCAGATCACAAGCTTTTAAAACTGAAAGCTCAACAATTTTATATTTTCAACTGCTCTGGAAGAAACAACACAGTCTGTATAATATACATCAAACCACGTAGTTCCTCTATTAAGTAGAAAAGGAAAATTTTCTCAAGTAAGAAGAAATCCAAATCAACAAATAACGACACAGCTCCAGCTTCAGGACTAGGTAAACAACGGAAACACGATGAATCTGGGGAACCCTTGTAACAAAATAAGCAAGATGCTGGGCTGAATGTTTCCAGGGAACAATGGACTGCTTTTGATTTTGCGTGTGTAAGAGGATTATTTGTGGAGAGGAGAATGAATGTAATTCATCATCATCATCATTGCCCCCTACCCTTATCGGCGTATAGGCCACACACAAGGGATTTCCACTTCAATTTGTCCTGGGACATCCTTGCCAATTCTGGCCATGTTTTTCCTGATTTTCTCTGTCTATTCCAACACATCTTCTCCATGTTTCCCTTGGCCTTCCGTGTTTTGGGGTTCCTTGAGGGGTGGGGAGAATGAATATGCTGGCATTTATTCATTCCGGGTAACTTCAAAGTCTGATTCAATTCTCATATCCTCTTAGAGCTAGACTATGAAATGAAGATACTGGATCAGCGCTGGTGTGTTTGATACTGAATTAAGAGGTTCTAGGTTCGTATCCTGGTGCAGCACAGACGAGGAAAAATAAAACTGGACAGTTCTTCTTTCTTTCTTTTTCTGTTCCTCCGCTACTGACTCAGTGGGTATTATGTTTCCAAGTGTTTTTCATGTAGCTGGATAGTGACCTGAATGCCTCACCTATCACCTTCTCATCTTGTTGTAAGTGAGACCTTAGGAACAAGAAAAGTCAAACTCAGTGAAAATCAAACATGCTCTTTCTGATTCTTTTCATCATTGTTTTCTGTTTATATTCCCTTTTCTCTGCAGCAGTACAGCAACCAAAAGTTACAATAATGATAAGGTTTTGACATGTTTAAATAAATTGCTACTTTACAACAGAAAACCATTCATTTTGTTTAAACGCTCTACAAAAAAATCAATTTATCAAAATGAATTAGATAATTATACATAAAAGAATTATATTACACGCACACAAAATATGGACGTTCTTGACAAGAATCATTATTCTTTCTACAATCTTTGATTTAGTGCTTCAAACGGGGGAATCGGAATCCAGCATCTATTTTCATCACAAGCACAGCACAAAAGACGATAGTAATGATGTGCTTCTCATAGTATTCCGCACTGTCACAAATGAAAATAAACATAACAAGAGAACAGAAAAAAAAGGGCTGAAAATGAGACCAATTAACAGCCAACCTGTCAGCTTTTCACAATGTCAAGGTCATTTAAACCATTCATCAGGTACACTTGAGGTAGTGTTTATTTAAGAAAATAGATTTCACAATATTTTAACTTCATTTTTTTCGAAAATTCATCTTCTCATATGGTTTCAACAAAGCAGAACAATTCTTGATTCAGGAAACATCCATGCCAGAATCAGTAGTCCCAAAACGCATTCTGATTTCCAATCCAAGAGAAAAGGAGAAGATTGATTTATAATACAGGTATAATTAAAGTTAAGTAATGATAATATGGCACAAAACAGTCAAGTGATACATGTATTTCTTGTCAGTAACAGAGATAGACACGTAGTAACTATCAATAATTGTATAATGATACCATGCAGGTATAACGTCAAGTGTGGCAAGTGTACAAAATATAAATTATTGTTTGTAAGACATAGTTCAATCACTGATTTCAAAATATCACATAGAAATGGAAGTATCAACAACTTTTTTGAGCATCGAAATCATATGTAGAAAGATAACTCTGCATTTCTGACCATGATGAACAAAGTTATGGACCCTGTGTTTGAAGCCGACAAGAAGGAAAGTGCAAATATACATCATTAGACAATGACTTATTTATAATTGTGCTCTACTCCCACCTTATCAGACATTTCATAATATGATGAGTATATTGCCAAGCTGCAATATTTGTTGAAACAGAGAAGAGAGCTTTCTTTTCATCTAAATTCTCAATTGAGATACAACAGATTTCTTGTAGCATCAGGGATAACAAGAAGCACATGTGCCTCTCTTGTTCATGTTTTACCAGGTGGTTCTAGATATTATAACATCATGCTATTGTTGAAGCTCAATAAAACTGTCCAATAAAAAAAGTACAGTGGAAACCTTGAAAGCCGAAGTCGGATCATTCGAAACTCGGATAAATTGAAGTTTTCGAGACATAAGGTTTTTTTCCTCTCTTTGACTTTGTTAAGTTCGATCGGATAATTCGAAACTGAGATAACCACCAAGGGCAATAAATAGATTCTCATAATTCGAAGTTGGCATCGCCACCAATGACAATATTTTTTTTCCTCTCACCATCCCCCAACGATGGTCCAGTGACCGAACAAAGCAAAATGTGTAGGGAATCGACAAAGAAAATCAAAGGAAAAGAAATGCAGCTTTAAAAAAAAAAAAAAGGGCGGAGGAGGGCAAGGGAAGTAACTGGACAATAATTTTGACGTTCTTGGAATTCAGTTTTGTCTATAATTCTAACCCGCTTAAAACAAAATTTTGGTCCATTCCCAAGCACTTTGAATTATGAGGCTTCCACTGTATAAGAATTCTCTCATCACCTGTCATTCCTGCCTTTCACCTTGCAAAGATAAGATTTTCAAGCACATGCAATTACTCAACTTTCAGTACAACGAGAAAACTGTGTTACTAAACTTGAAACCCATGGCTGCTTCAAAGATATGTTTCAATTAGTATTTCAACAAATTCTAGTTTTGAAGAATATAAATGAGTAGAAGTGTACATAAATTGTCACAGGAAAAAAAGCACAATTCAAGACACTTAATTAAAAACAGAGCATAGCAACCTATACGTAAAATATTTAACTATTTTAAATCAAACAAAGTCGTGTGAATCCTTTAAACATCATTGCACAATAAAATTTCAAAGTTGGGCCTGACCAGGAAATTGACAGACCAACTTCTTCTAAGAGGCCACTTGGAATTGTCTGATGGGCTTCACAAACTGGGCTCTTTGGGATTTTTAGATTTTGAAAGGAATTTATTTTTCTCTTTGGCTGAACATTCTACTTGCATTCTGTCAGCCTGAGTTGGCAAGATGGATGGTACAACTGCTGCAACAAGTTTGTCTTTGAACAACATAAAACTGGTTACAAATTATTCAAAGTTAAGGTTAAAAAGAGAGACCGTGAACAGATCCTTTGTAATGAAAATACAAACGTGTTACTGAGATAGAAGTACACAATCAAAATAAAATTTGCTGCTTTTCACTTAATTTCTTTGCACATTTAAACCTGTTAAGAATGAAATAAAGCAGCGACAAATACTGAGTTACCCCACAGCCATGAAGCTTAAGTTTAAACACAGAAAACAGAGAAATGCATTCACTGTATAAGCTTTGAGTAGTTTGATTCAGTTCTCTCCTGGATTTTCATCCTCTGCAGAGTAAGTGGCCTCAGCTGAGTACATGATGTCTGTGCGCACCGTGTACTTCCGTCCTTTCTCCAGCAACGAACCCTCATGCAGCATGTCATGCTGGAAGATCAGGACAGAACCTGCACAACAGGAAGAGGAAAAAATGGTTAAAATATTAACCCCTTTGTGTTCTCATTCCTATGCAAATATGGGTGCTGATTTGTTCAATTATTTGTGCACTAAGCAACCCTTTTGTGTTTACATTCTTTTGACATAATGGGAGGATGTGAGGGTTTGAAGTTTGATTTGCAAAACAAATATACTAGAAACTATTCAACAGGTACTCTTCACACTTTGTACACAAGAAGTAAAAATTGATGTGGTATGCAGCTGTGAGTATATCTTATGACTTTTCCCATATAAATATACTGAAGTGTGTCTGTCAACAGTCAATCATCTTATGAGAGAAAGAGAGAGAGAAAGATTGGTTGGACTGGATTGAATACCCTGTTAGATAAAACCTCCTTCGATCTTTTTCAATAATTTCTTCTAGATCTTTTTCAATTGTCTTTCATTATCTTTGCCTCCCTTTCTCCTTCTAAACCTGAATAATCTGTTTAACACATCATGTTCTAACATTATTATCAACTGATCTGTATGAAATATTCCATTAGAGATATGTTAACTGATAGTTGGTCAATTTCATTTCTTTAATTACTCAGGAAGGCTATTTTCAATGATTGATAAATGTGGAAGAAGTGATAAATGATGGCTCAGTCATAGAGCAAATTGAAAGAGAATTGAAAATTCCTTGATTCAATACCAAATGGTACTTAATTTAATGCCAAATACAATAAATAACCCTTCACTAGCAATGATTTTAATGGGAGACCTGATCTAAAACCATCTGAAATGACCATCACTAATTATTTGACTACCACTAAAAACTAAACACAACCTAAACCTAGACAAAGTTTAAATGTGGCTTCAAAGTTACTTCTTCATACACCTGTGTATGCTTAGTGTGTTACAAGCCAATCTGTAATGGCCACTAAAAGCATTCTGGCACTCAAATCTTTCTAGATTGGTGGGAAGAGCATTAAATTTCCTTCCTATAGGTCTGTTGTTTTAACCTCTGAAGACAAAAGTGTCCAGCATTAGTTTGTTTTTGTATTCTTTGGGATAGCTACCTTTTTTTTGTATTAACCACTTTGTGTTTTTCTACTTCCCTTAGCCTTTATCCAATTTTTAAAATTAAAAATACACCAACAACAACAACAACAACAAAATGCAAGCATGCATTTCACCTGTTTTAGGTACAACAGCATAATCCCCATCAGATTGTCTGTTTCCCAAAAAGGTTGTGGCTCCACCTTCAAATCCCTGAAAGTGATAAAACATGAAATGACTTTCCAAGAAACATTTATGCCCAATGTCTATAACCATAACTAATTTGACCGACAATAGATCTATAATATTATTTACAAAGGTAGGATATTAATGCTATTGATGTGAAGCATCACTATCATGAATCTAAAGCTGTGGCAATTAATTAGGATGAAAGAGCTACAAAATGTTTGTGCTGATGGCACATAATTTATCATGACATTCCAAGAAATAAATGAATTAGTTATATCAAGCTGACCCTTGATCAATCGTCGCTATTCAATATTAAGTTATTCAGAATCACAGATACATGAACACAGACTAGGTACCTGATTCAGGTAGACTTGCACAGTGATGCAGCTTCTCTCTCCATTCTCTCTCTCGTAAACTCCATCAAAATGAGGCTTGAAATACTCGCCAGGATCGTAGCGAAGAAACCTCAACCTAGAAAACACATTTTTAATGACTTACAAAGAAACAAAACTCACTACCGCTACCAACAAACTCAAAAGCAAAACGATCAATTAGTCCCTTTATGACATGTAACAAACATTTAATCATTCTAAGAAGATAGACTCAAACTGTTAAGACTTTCTTAAAAGTAATTCCCTACCCTTTTACTTTGTTCAGTTCTCCAAGAGCTGAACACTGGAAAAAAAATAAACAAACGTCTTTTCAGGGCTCTCATGGTCTTGCTATAATGATATTTAAAAAAAGAAAGAAATTAAGAGACTCATCAAAAGAAATTCTGAAGTCATGGGTGCTTCCTCAAATAAAAGGAGAACTACTTGTTTTATGCAATATCAAGCTACCATGGTGACACAATGAAAGTGTGCTTGACAATATTAAGTTTTGTACGCTGAGAACAATATTCTTCACAGGTCTACTTCCTAAGAGGAATATCAGCACTATCTTAAACTTACTACGATTGAGCGGAAAAAGTTAAATTTTTTATTCAGTCCTAAAGTCCTGTGCTAGAAATAAAAAGCAAACAATGTTTACTTATTTATTATAATTTATTTATACATTTATTTTGAAAAACTCACCTTTCATTAAGCCCAAGCACCTTCCTCTTCTTAAACACTGTTGGAACATATTCTTTGATCCTCTCCCAAATCAGACTGGCATATTCCTCGGAGTCGATGATGCAACGACTACTGTTTCTGACATCAGTCATCTTTTTCTGGCTGAAATGACAATAGCTTGCTAATAAAACAACACAAGAAACATGAAAGGTGATTATTCACAACCAAAGTCCCAATCACGTTATATTTCTAACTGATAAAATTGTGTCTCTCACTCAACTTCAGTGATCAGTCTGAAAATTCCTCAAACTGTGGTCATCAAGTTAAAAATGAGTAGAAAACACGTACAAACCTGTAAAACCTTGCAAGAGTTTGTCATGGATTATGTATAGGGTCAACTTATCTCTGTTGTTTGAAAAAAACAACCCAGCTTTTAATTGGACACTTGTCATTTTCAAGACTAAAAGCATTTCCAGAAAAACAATGTAGCAAAACAAGTGACATTGAAATGGAAATGAAACACAGAAAAAAAAAAAAACAACAAGAAAAGAAAACCCGCAACTCTTTAGCTTTGTTACTCGCAATTCTATGTATCAGTAGCCCCCAAGATTTCAAAGTGCTTCTATGCTAGTTGTGTACTCATAAAAAATATTCAACAATTTATGTGAAATTATTGTCAATATCTGAGAGCATGCAGAGCAATTCCCTTGCTATCCTCAAATGACAATAGTCTCTACTAACATTCAACTCACCGGCCATTTCCAATATTCACCAGTGCTGTCTCATAACCTTTCTTCTCTGTGTCTTTGATGAGCTTTTCACATTCCTAAGAGAAGAAATGCAGTATGTTATATAAAGACTAAACATTTTATTAAGATTGTAGTGATAAATTATTTGTGAAGTACAATGAGGGCAATTGGATCAGACCTTACTGGTTTGTATAATATTACCCAACAAAAAAGAAAGGCCAGCACAAAATTAAAAATACTTGGGCCACAACTGAAATCTTGAGAAAATATTCCATTTATTTCAGAGTTTTCATGAAGAATTTTGATACATGACATAAAGAATTTTAGAGTAGGCCTATTCATGGGTGGTGATGACAGACAGATGCATATATAAACACTAAAGCACTGTTGTGACTTCGTTGTGACTGCGTGACACCTGTGAAGTGTATTCTGTGTGAAAGATATCAGCCAAAAAGAAAGGCAAAGAATTTATTGTAAAGCAACCAAGGAATTCTCCTCCGCCATTCAAATGAGATGAAGATTAGATTTGATGAGGAAGTCATAAACTCAAAGACTATCAAACACTGTCCACTTTTTAAGGTTCCCATTGGCCATAATGAAAATGTCCATTGCTTGTATAAAAAACAAATTAGCTACTTACCTCCTGACTAAGGACGTTGAACAGAACAAATGATAACTTGTTACTGAAGTTCCAGGGTAATACGATATCCTGTTTCACAATCTGGGATGCTGCCATAGCCTAAGCGGTACCCTAAACTGAGAAAAAAAAAGATGATTAGAGGTTGTATCCCTAAAGTCACAAACTTTAAGTGTTGATATAAAAGTTCCTTCACATAAGAACTAGAACAAAACCCGTCTCCCCCTCACAGGGTATGATGAGCATCCCATGCAAGATGTTTCAATTTTAAAAAGTAAGCATACAGAACTGTTGATGAAAAGAAATCAATTATCAAGCATCACAAATCTTCCTGAATAAGATTAGTTCAAACATCAAGGAAATTGTGCTATGAATAATAAGACTTACAAAGGCAAAAAAGACAAAAGACAAAAAGGACAATTTTGGCTTCCTTGCTTCTGACTGAACTCAAATGGTACATTTTTTGTAAGAGATTTTTCAAATACAGTGGTCTCGGCCAAGAACCTGCCCTTCGGGAGACACGATGACCTTGTTCTTAGCAAGTGGGCTCTTCTTAGACTCGGATTTTAAAGAAAAAAAAACAAACGGTGTTTGCAATTGAACAACGCAACTCAGACGAAGAATAGGGGTGGGACACAACAACAAAGCGTAGATCTACCCAATTATGACTGTTTTAAGGTGCAGGTAGGGGACGGAACTGGATGGGCTTCGAACGATGAGAGGGGATGGCTGAATGCATCAACGCAAATTATAGGCCCAGGGGAACAAAACGGGGGTGGCGGAAGGGGAGGGGGCAGAGAGAATGGGGCTTTGCTTTCCACCACGGCTACTGCGGGCCTAGCCCTAGAACAAAAGCAGGGTGGCTGACATTACTAACAGTGTTTCTGGCAGTTTAGGCGGCGGCGGCTGCTTAAAAAAAAAAAATCGGGTACGAAGACCGTGCTCCTATTTCACAGTAGATCTAGCCAATTTGTTTCAACTGTTCTTACATTTTTAACAGTAGACCTATACGATTATGAATATTGGACGCTAAAATAGGATTCTACCTCTCTCTATATATATAATATGATCTATCTAGATCTAGATCTAGTCTAGATTTAGTGGAGTCTGCTTTATTTGCCTCTTGCCTGTCTAGTCTCTTGGGATTTTGAAGGCAGATTTACCACCGAATTCGGGAAGAAAGTCCGAAGAAAGAGGTCTAGATTCTAGATGTAGATCTAGATAGATATATCTAGATCTAGATATCTAGACTCTAGAAAATATTAATAACAAACTTTCAATCACTTCATTAAAATCATTAGGCCTAAAGCTTACGAGGTTACCGTTAGATCTAGATCTAATCTGTTTGTAGAGCAGGCCTAGAGATTCCGACAGATTTTTCTTCGGCTTTTAAAACTGAAAGTAGACTCTAGATTCTAGATTTCTAGAGAAAAAATCTAGACTCTAGATTTAGATTCTAAATCTGATCTGAATGTAATCCAGCACTTGGGCCTTCGGGTACAAGTTTTGATTTTCACACGATTTTGATCGCCAACAGAGAAACGAATGAATAAGTTCTTCGTTTCTTTTCCAGTCGAGGTCCGCTTCTGACTTTTATTATTGATCAAGACCTGGATCCGAGGCGAGTTAAAATATTTGCCGACCTACCTTCTTTTATATTCAGTAAAATGACACATAAGGCTAAATTTAGAACATTATTTGGATTCACGACTGATGACAAATTTTTTGCCAAGCCCAAGGCTGAATTTACATCCGGTTTTATCATTGTTAACTCCCTTCATTACCTTTTGGCTAGGCCAAGACCAGCACTTTTGTGACCATCGAATATTAAAAATCAGATTCCAAAACAGAAACTTGCATACAACACCTTTACATTAATTCAATATTTTTGCCATGACTCTGAATGAATACGCGTCCATAATAAATATAGGCCAAACGTAGATCTAAATGGAAGGCTATCCTGTTTAGACCAAATTCATGAACTATTTTCTGAGTGATTTCCCTTCCCATTATAAACATGGAAGAGTTACGTACCCTTTGTCATTATAGTTTCAAAATGGTGGCCTCTGTGTCGAAGTCTGGAACCATTCGCTTCACAAGATGAAAGATTGTATTTCTTGATTCAGTGGGGAGACTATAAAAATCGTAACACCTTTGTCTGTTAAAGAAACTCTTCTAACATTCCATATTGAAACTTGGGAACATGACGCAACGTGGACGAAGTTACTCGTGAGTAGATCAATTTTAAACTTCTCTTTCATTGTACTGCTTCCTTGTCAAATTTCGGTGCTTCGGCATCTGGCTAGATCTAGACTAGACTAGATCTAGATTCTAGATCTAGATTTCTAGATTTAGAAATCTAGAACTATTTAATCATTTCAATAGGCTTCATCGGAAACCTTATCATTCTTTTCAAAGTTTAGGTTTAGATTTAGATCTACATCTAGACTTCTAGTTGAATAGACTAGCCTAGATCTATCACTATCAGTATCACAACAACACCTTGATAACTAGATCTAGATCTAGATTCTAGATCTAGAATCTATGACTTTTTGGTCTTTTTTTCCTGAAATGAATTGAAGCGTTCTTCTAGATCTAGAATCTAGATAGATCTAGATCTATATCGTTCACGGCGCCCTGAATGTAGTTTGCAGGCTACGTTCACGGCGCCCTGAGACACAGAGACAGATAGTGACAGACT
>JBDFRD010130701.1:0-12813 GCA_039654405.1 Bullina lineata
CCTCCCCCCCCCTTAAAGCTAGGAAGGAGACACACACAATAAGCCATTAGCATAGAACAATATGGTGGAATAAATGCTCATTCAAGAATCTACTACGAGATTTACAGCACTACATTTTGCACCAGTTCTTGTGCACATCAATCTCTGACAGACATGCCAACCCCATTTGAGGCCTGGAGTAATCATGAACTGAACTCACAGTAAAATGAGGATCCAAAGAGTAATTTTACCGCGTACAAGGATGATGCCAGAAAACGAAGAACGCAACGGCAATGAGACTTAAAAGCATGATTCATTGCTTCCTCTCCATAATTCCTCGCCGTGTTTGCTTGTAAACCGCAATTTCTGAGGGCTTGCCGTAATTTCTTACAGCGAACCCGTAGAAATGGCATGCCTGCTCTGAGTGAGTGACAATCATGAGACGAACAACTCACCTTAATGTAGGAGAAGCCCTCACCACAGCCAGTGGGATCCGCCAGTCCAGTGAGCTGAAGCAAACACTTGCCTTTCATAGCTGAAATGTAGGCTCTGGTTGTGTTCCATGGGGCAACTCGCACCTGAAGAGAAACATTATTTACAATAGTTTCAGTATTTCAAAGTAGGACAGCCGGCAGAAGCAGTATGAAATTACACACTTTTACTATACATCAAAATTAAATCTGTGTCTCAGAAATACATTTATACAACATTAGGAAGTACAGAAACTGGCAGTACATTTTTATTATCATTGCCGTCTTCATCATGATTACTATTATTATTATTATTATTGTATTATTGTTGTTGTTGGTGTACTTACTATTATCATTATTATCATCATTTGTTAAACATGACTTTGAATACCTATTCTGAGCAAGAAAAAGAAAAGGAGCTAAAAAAGAACAGGTAAAAATTTTCATATTTTCAGCACAATTATCATGAACTTTTTTTGTTCAGCATTTCATGCCACTTAAAGTAGAAAAGTGTTTGCATGCAAAGAACAAATAAATTCCTAAACCAGTTTTCATGTTATTACCTCATCATCAATCTTGGTTTGAGTATCTTCTTCATTTTCTTCTTCCGGAGAAAACAGCGACTTCTCACCATAACCAGCATCCTTTACAAAGAAACAAAAGATGTTTTATTTTCATTGCATGTGAACTGGTGGGGGCAAATCAGAACAATCTGGAGTTTAAGGTTTTTCTTAACTCTTTGGGTACCAGATATTTTACTGATTTATACCAGGTTGTTTATGTGTCATCCTGAATAATTTATAATGGCTCAATGTAAATCCTGTTTGTAGTCAAAATACGCACAATCACCCACATCAACTATCAATGTGTTTGGAAATGGGTGCTGTTTTAGAAAACTTATGTCATTTTTCACTCCTGCTTGCTTTAAAGTATCGGAAGGTTACAGAAACAAATTTGTAATCTTATTCACAAACCAATATATCCGCCACTGGTCCTCAAAGGTTAAGAATTTACATCCTCTGATGAATATTCAGTATTAAAATTAAAACAATTGAAAAAGTTGAAACAAAATTAAATAGAAAATTAAATTCAAGAAAAAAATGTGGACCACTGACATTTTGCGTAAAAGTTGAAATTAAGAAGTTATAAATACTTAGTATCTTAAGAGAAAATGATCAAAGAAAAAAAATTAATGGCTAACTGAACAGACAGAAAGTTTACAAAAATTAAGACTGTCATTAAAGAAATTTCTTTCTTTCTTCGTTCCTCCACTACCAACCTAGAGAGAGTCCTGATTGCAAGTGTTTTTCAGCCTACAATACTATATTGACTGTTTGGTAGCCATTTATGAAAAAAAAAAAAAAAAAAGAAACCAAGCTACTAAACCTTGAGTTTCTGCTCTGCAGTAATGAGGCTATACCAAGCACAGCATTGTTCAGGGGACACCATGGCACGAATTTCCTCCTCTGTAGGCAGGCGGAAGTCAGGCTTGAGAACCCACCAGTTTGAGTCCATACCTGCAGGCATAAAAGGAATGGAAGCCTCCATAATGAAACGTGATAAATATGACACTTCACAGTGCAGCTATGTTTTTCCCGTGTGACACAAATGTCTAGGAATGGGACATGGTCGAAATTATTATGACGATTCATAAGAGACGTTATAAATAATCATAGTTACAACGCAATGTCAATGAAGGTTGGAGATTTTGGCCATTTCCAGAGTGGAATATATCATTGTATCATATCCAACAACAAAAATGGTGCCATGACCACATGGTCAGGATTTTAGACTTACAAACAGAAATTTTGAATCTTGCCAAACTTATGAAAAACAATCGGCATTTTCTCTCCTCTCCCCATCCAGGTGGTACGTGGATACCATCATAATTAGTCTTGAAAAGCACCCTATCTAATAGGAGATCTACTATCGTCTATTTTACTAAGGATAGTGGTACAAACTTCAGTTCTTTGGTGGTAAAGGTGGTAAAGGAACTTCATTTTTTTCACCTAATGGTACAGATGAATATTTCATAGGAAGTGCAGCGATCAATTTCTTTGATCAATGTTTAAGGTCAAACAGGATTTGTTTCGAAAAAAAAACATTACCAGTATAATCATTTAGTTCTAAAGGGGTCCCAACTTAATTTTCAAATCTTAGAACACAGTGAAGAATTTTAAACAATGTAAGAGTAATTTAACAGCTACTTATGATTAAAACAGTTAATGGGGAGAATTACTTTACACATTTTTAAATCAAGAATGAAGAAAACTGAAACAGTTATATCTCCTTTTACCTGTTCTCTTAAAATCTGCACAGAGTTTCAGCCTTTTCCTGATGCTGCTCTCAGAGTGGGATAAAAATGCTTTCTTGATGTCCTCCATTTTGATTCGGCGTGGTTCATCTTTGCTCTTCCAGAATAAGCGATAGATAAAAACCTGAAAAAGATGGGGAAAAATTTAAGACGTGTCAGTATCGATATAAAAATTTAAAAAAAGGAATAATAGGAGACACTGAGTACTTCTGATTAAGATGTGTAAGTAAAATGTGTAAGCCGACATAAATATTACACATAAATATGTAATATTTAATGAAAAGTGTGTGCCTTAATGGTGCAATGGGTCATTTTGATATCTAAAGTATGTGAGAAAGGCCACAACATAAAAATTATCTGTTTTCTAAGTTGTATCCATTAACCACCCAGACACGGTATGAAATACATAAATTTCACTTTTTGTTTTCTTTCCTAGATTACGACCTTGTCCACGCAGCAAATTCTACAAAAGATCATGACTCAAAAGAAAATTACATCCTCTAAAGTATTACCTGCAAGAAGTCTCGAACAAAGTTATTGGCTCGCTTTGAGTTTGGTCCCGGTACTTCCATGAGAGGGCCTTCCTGTCCCACTGTGTAGATGGACTCCACGTCTCGAATAAAGTACCTGAGAGGAAGTTGTTTTTTTTTAATGTGAGTCTGTGCGGGTCAAGGATTATCCTCTTTAAAACATATACATTATTGAATACATGTTTGGAGCAAGCACCTCAAGAATTTACTTCAATGAATTGCCAAAGAAGTCTTGGATACTATGTTTTGTTCTTTTCTTTTAATCATAAATTGTCTGAAATAGAATATCCTTATTCATTGATTATAAAAAGATGTTTTGTATGCAAGTGTACCCAATTTAGGAGGAAAAAAAAAGGATTAACCTAAATGTTCAAAATGTTGCACTGTTCAAGGTGCCATGATTATCCCAATGCAAAACTGATCTATAATTAAACTAAGAAGAAAAAAAATACTTTAATTTAAAATCATCACTTCATCACTACAAAGTCAAGGAAAATTCTTAAAAATATTAGTTATGTAAGAACTTATCATCCCTGCCTACGAAGTGACCTGGTACCATCCTTTCAACTTCATGCTATTGAAACCAGGACATGCTGTAGCCTCTTCGGCCTTACCAGCCTTGAAGACACTTTACTGTTTATACAGTTCATCTTTACCAATAAATATTTAAGAAGCTACACAACTCACCCGTGCCTAGTTCTAATGATGAGGAAATCGCTGGCAGGCATGTTGTGCTCATAAATAGGACTTCTGAACATATTGTTCTCCAGAGCTTGCAAGCAATTCCCTGGTCTCAGAGCACCAATGAAGGGGGACGTATGGGCATAAGCAAGCTCTCCATACTTGTATGTTGGAGGGTTCGAATCTTTGCCTGGTTTCTGTTACATACCAGAAAATATATTTTCAATAAAGAATTGACTTAACTTACTTGACTTTATCCTCTTCGTTCCCGGAGGAGCACAGGGCTGGATTATTAAACTAGTATTTATCTATGAAAAAAACATAATATAAATAAGACACAAAATAGCCAGATAATTTAGGATTAAAGACAAACAAGTAACATAAACTAGCCTAGTATAAGCATATCACAACAAACAACACTTCACATTTAGTGGTTAATTGTTTCATTTCAAGATAGCCCATTTTACTCATCTGACTTATATTCTTGCTTTTTCCACTTCTCAGCAGTATTTCTATCCATTTCTTAGCAACTTATCTCCATACACTTCACGAGAATTCATCAATTGACCTCTCTATTTAAAATTGCCTTCAACACTGCTCCAATGAAATATCTGGACAATCTATATGGACCCGCTCTCCCTGTTATCATCTCTCACAAAAAAGAAAAGTTGAAATATTAAGTGTTTTTATCAACGAATTTTACAGTTTAAAAAAAATCTATATGTTTAAATATCTCACGAAAGACACTATTCTGTAGGATAACTTATATAATAATGTTCTGGTGTCCATACTCTCATGCCTAGAGAAGCTCTGATGAATGGCTGTAAATGGGAAATGCAAAAGGGTACCAAGATTTCAGGTACCCACTCCATACTCACCCTCTTGTAATAGTTTTTGAGCTTGGAGGCCATTCCAACCTGGTTCATCAGGGAAGGGAACTCCTCAGAATACTCTGCAAGTATGAGTTCTCCGTCCATTCCTGTCAAATCTTGTGGCGTTCGCATGAAGAAAATCTCACCTCCACCAAATGTTTGTCTTTCCTGATCTCTCATCTTATGGAAAGATAGAGGATACAATTTAACCACAGCAAAAATTTACATTGAGAAACTGGGGGTATGGTTATACAAACCTGTCCTTTCCTTATGATCATCTAGCCACCCAAAAAAAAACAAAAACAAATAGGGACAAAGAGATGAAGTGATATTTCTAGTATTTATGTCCACTTAAAAAACATGAGCCCTTTTATTCTGGCAACCATAGGGTTATTTTTAAAGAAATTCAAATTTTCTACCTTTGCTTTCCTCTTGATAACTTTATTCAGTGACTGTACAGGATGAGGTCCAAAGGACGCCATGGTACCATGAGAATATTTCTTCAATGGGGGTCGATGGAAAGTACGAAGCTTGGTGGGGCCCATGTGTGTTGGGAAGAACGGCTGTCGCAATTCAGCCGCCGGTGTTGAATGCTGGAAAGATAAGGCATAATCTTACATCTAATTTCCTCTTTTAAATTTTTCAAGAAAATTGTTTTTCTAAAAGGGAGTTAACAGATACTTGAGTGTTGTCTTTCATTTGCACCAACTTGTGCTTCTGACATAAAAAAGGTTTGAATGAATTTCAAAAATTGGAAGGTAGGTACTCATTATATTTGGTCATATCTTTGCAGCATCTCTCTTTTATAAGAATGAAGGGTAGCGCAAAGTAACTACGCTGGGTCTATTTTTTAAAATAAATTGCAATCAAATATTTGCACTGGCAAGACAATTGTTTACAAAAAACAGACAAAGAGAAAATCCATAATAATTGACAAGCTAGGTCCATCCATTGCTGCCCTACATGCCAGCCGCATAAAGGGCAATAAGTAAGTAAGTTCATCCATTACAAAAAGGGACAACAACCACAAGAAATCAACCTACACTGAACCCACCTGAATGACGGAGCTGCCAATGTTTGGTCTCAGTGCGTTGTCCATCTGCTTTGGCATGTAATACTCATCATTGGACAGGTTGAACATGTCCTTAGCATTCACGGCAGATGGAACCTGTAACAGGACGTATGAAAACACATTTAATAACAGTCTACATTTGTACTAATTATGATTACGACAAAAATGCAGCAGCAGTCCGAGAAATCATGTTGACTTTTGAAAGGATAGTTAATTGACTGGTTCTAAGATTTTCGACAGAGCGCCATTACTTTTATCTCTCACAACACTGATCTATAGAGTGACAGTTTGTATCTGTGTACGTCATGCTAGGGATGTATTTGTTTGCTCACCTCTTCCTTGTCTGTTTTCCCATCCTTGATAATTCCGGCTTTTCCTAGTAGGATCTTGCTCTTTCTCAGACTTTCCTTTAGAGAAGGACAACAAGGAAGTAATTACAAAGTCATGATTTTCTATTCCTTTATTGACAAAATACTTTATTTGCTTCACTTTTATTATTAATATCCTTTCAGTTTCATCAGCTCTAAAGTTTCAATGAGTATCTTGAAAGTGCAATGGAGAATAAAATGTGCAGAGAAAAATTATGCAAAAAGACTGGGGAAAAAAATATGAATCGCAAACTCAATTTAAAAAAAATCTATCTTTCTAATAAAATCGAGAGGTTCTGCATTTCTAAGTTAAAAATCAAAGGTAAAGAATTTGTTATCTATAACTACTATCTGAAGACTGAAGAAATATTAAAAACAATTAATTTTACAAGAAAACTAAAACGTTTCTCACTTTTTCCTTCTTCGTTCCTGCACCTTGTTCGGCCTGCTGATTTGGATCAATATCATCGGGAATCTCCAAAATGATGTTTTCATCATTAGGGTCGAGGGTCATGATCTTTGGGCTTGGAATTGTGTCCATATTCTAAAACAAAAAAGGAAAGAAAAAACAACAACACTCAAATCAGTAAATTTGAAGACAGAAGAAAGACATAAACAAACAGAAAAGTTATCCATTCAATTCCTTGAGACCATAACAAAAAGCGTTCCAATCATGGATATCTTCTTTTTTTTAATATGCCACACCAGCATGATGGCTCAATGATGTTTTTTTTAATGCCAAAAATCCTTGATTGACAAATCCTTATCAGTTCAATTTTATTTTCATCAGCCGAAAACAGGGACCATGTGCATGATCTGTTAAGACTGTCTTTCAGTTGGTGGGAAATGCTCTCCGGTGAGTCTAGATTTCACTAACATTTATTGCAAATTTGTGTAATTCTGCTCATACCTATTTATACCAATTGCAATTGCAATATCTCTGAATACAAGTTGATCAGCACCAGTCCTATCACGCATTATAAAAAGGGCCATAATAACAATATATGCAAATTGCAAAAATAAGATAATCATTCACCAAAACATTATGACTAATTCTGGCACAGTACAAACTTGTACTGCAGCTGACAATGATGACATAAAATACTGAGCTGACAGGACAGGTCCCAAATCCCACAGGAATCCATTTCTAACCTAAGGCGAATCCCACTCATTTTTTTATATATGAGACATCTGCAAACTTATCATTTAAGTTTCTCTGGATGTTAAATCCAGAGCAGAACAAACCTCAGCATCCCAGATGATGTCATCCTCCCAATTCTTGTAGACTAGAGCTTCATTTTCTATGGGGAATATACATTGCCAGTCCCCATCTCTGGTACTTTCAGATTCAATTCCTGTATGATACACACAAAAAAAGAAGATATTTAAAAGCAATCTTACATCTTTTTTCAGGATGAATAAATGCAAACATTCATTGCTCTCTTTTTAGAAGAAACCTTTTGTCTGAAATGTAATGTTTACTTTGTATTTCATGCATGACAGACTGCATCCAATAACAAAATTTATCTAAGAATTGGTCTTTCTCTAAATCTGTTTTCAAGTTATGAACTTGAGGAAAAAAAAAGAGATATTTTATCGATGGTGTTATCAATTATGAATTTGAGAAAAAAAAAAGAGATTTTATCAAGTATGAACTTGAGGAAACAAAAGGAGATTTTATCAATTATGAACTTGAGAAAAAAAAAAGATATTTTATCAATTATGAACTTGAGAAAAAACCCAATCTGGAACAGCTTAATCTTCCATGTTTATTAAGGCAACAATTCCAAAGCTGCCCCTCTCTGTCTACTCCTCATCAGTGACCAATGTGCCAAGTGATCAAGTCACGAGTGTAAATATGCAGATACAAAAATATAGACATGAAATAATAGTAATTAGAACAATACCTACGTAAAGGCAGTAGTGGTTAATGATCAATTAATATATTTAATTAATTATTTCCTTTTAAAATTATATTTCTTTAAAACATACCTTTCTGAAGACTTACAACTATGGCCCTTTTTTTTTTTTTACATTAAAACTGAATCTCAAACATTATAAACAATTCACAAAACTCTACTAATGTTTTACCTTGTTTACTTATCATGGACTTTGACCTCTGGAATATACTCTGGGACCGGGCTGAAATGAAAATAATCATAAAATAAAATTTCACCAAAATTTCTTAACAAAACTCTGCTCCTTAAAAATTCTTAACACCCTCCCCTCCCTCCCTTTTCTAAGAAATTAAGATAAGTAACTCTTCATAACTAGATAAAGACATCCCCCCCCCATACACACACAAAATATAAATAAATAATTTTTTTTTAAATGTGAAAAAGCATACCCCTCTTACAGCAGGATAAATCAAACATGTTTTGAGATTGTGCCACTAAAATTTAAGAGTATCCTACTTATGTATGTTTGTGTGATTTTTAGGCCAATATATTGGCCCGTTGTGCTAAGAGGGTTAACTTCAAAATTCTTCTTACACTGAGCAAATGTCCTGTTATTGGTGCTTGGCACCCAGCCTGCAAACTCTGCATTTTTTTTGTGCTCGGCAAGAACCTTGGCCCTTGCCTCCTCTCCATCCCATATAATCTTGGCCTCCCAGTGCTGTTGGGTCACCATCAGATAGCGGTCATAGTCCAGATCTTTATCCAGGCGAGTGTTTTCTTCCTGTTCAGCTTGTTTAGCCTCTTCCTGAAAATAGCAGCATGCAGGTAGCATGTATTTCAATGTGTAATATCAGATACATTATGCATGAAATTTTAATGATCAATGTGTTTTTTTTTCCTTGTTTAGCATTTTCCTGAAAAGAGATAAAAATTTTTAAACATGCATTTCATTTCTCAGTCTCACCACTAATAAAACATACAGTATCAGATTTGTTAAAAAAAAACCCAACTACACACAGAAACAAAAATGACTGATTTCAAAATGAGATCAGATCAGAATCAGAATTAGTACACTACACTATATAGACTAATTCTTTCCGTCTGAATGTCATACTATTACAGTGAAAACTTACAGACTTGAGTTTGAAGTCATAGCAGAAACCATGACCAGCTTCGTCCACCCCAAGCTGATCATACCAGTACTGGGCTGGCCCATACCTCCATGGAGCCACGTCCATTTCCTGCTCCAATTCTCCTGTGTTGGACTGACTTTTGCGGGTACTGGATTCATTTGTAGGCCTCTTCAGCAGCTCCTGATAAAAATTTTAATAATTTCAATGCGTCAGAAAGATATTTTGCTACAGACATTTGATGATGACTTCTCTCATTTTCTTTCTTTGGCCTGTCTTTTTTTTTTTTAAAGTAACCCGACGTTAGAAGAAACAGGCGCTAGACGTTTTGAACTGTTTGAAGAGGAAAAATTTAGCAGCAATAAACAGGCTACCCCTTATTTCCCCACAGTGCATACAAATGCAAACAAAAAACACTACCCTTATCTCAATCACAAAAAAAAAAAAAAAAAAAAAAAAAATTACAAGCGAAAATAAAACAGAAAGAAAGACAATAGTACCTCATCATCCTCTTGTATCTCCTCTGGTTTTGGGGGTCTGCCAAAGTTCAGCTTAATTTCAAGCTCCTGCTCCTTTTCCTCTTCCTCCTCATGGACTTCTGCCTTCTTTTTATCCTCTTCTGCTTTATCCTCCGATGTGTCCTCAGACTCTTCCTTTACCTCATGTTTTTTCTCTGAACCTTCTTTAGCTTTCTCCTCTTTCCCTTCTTTCTCTTTGCTGTCTTTTTTCTCATCTTCCTCTTCTTTCTTTTTCCTCTTTTTTCGCCAAATATGTGGGACATGTGCAGGTTTGAACAACCTTGAAAACCGGAGAACCTATGACAGAAAAGAAGATTGAATTAAGTCTTCCAGTGACATAATATGTTAACAATAACATTGGCAACACCATGTCTACAGGGCTCCCAACAGATTATTCAAACAGTAAAAAGCTACAAGCAAAAGACAGGCCCGATCCTCCAGATTCAGGATTGGGTGTAAATAGTGTAAGTAGTTTTGTTTTGTGAATCTATTATATTGTAAGACTTGATTGGGGACATAGCACATTGCCTGAGGGAAACGTAAACATAGAAACGGTGGACCCAGTTTAATGTGAACTTCTGTAAGTGAAGCTATTGGACAAAGATTTACTCATCTGCAGATGGAGGTTCTATTTAAAAATTTCAGCATATTTGTGCCATTTCCATTCTTCTTGCTCTGAGTTTTGGTTGCTAACCTTTACCTTAAATTTCCAAGTATCTGGAAGCGAGAAATTTGTATGGCTTTGCTCTAAGTTTGAGTTTCAAATCCACCTTAGGAAAATGATTGAAGGTTCAAACTATTGTGATCTGGTCATCATTTGAGAGTCCATACTTGTACAAAAACAGTACTATCAAACCATCCCTGTCAATTGGGAGTTTAATAGAGACATCATTAAAAAAAACATAACCACTAGGGCCGACATGCAAGATAGCTGTCCAGGGTTGACTTGAAAGTGAAAGACATTTGTTGGGAGCTGATGTTTATGTCCATAACATAATATCATAACAGTATTCAGTGAAAGTTGTACTAAATAAATAAATAAAATAAATGATAAAACACCAAACTGACTGAAAAAGACATAACATTTTGTGAGCGACAGTTTACAGTGAAAGAGTTTTGCGACAAAATTCCTTATCCAGCTCCAATACCTGGCCATGCCTGAATTCTGGAAACAGTGTTGTGACATCCACACTTGCTAACTCAGGTGGCATCATGTCAGCCAATGGAGTATTCAGCTTTCGCCTGTCAGGACTTGTCAATGGAGATGACGGAGACACCTGATCATCTGTGTTACAGAAAGAAAAAAAAAGGACAGGATTTTTATTTTATTTATATTTCCATAATAAAAACAAAAGAGATGCCAACATGAGTGCCTAACGACCTTGAGGTATATATTTTGATTTTTCAGCAAACTTACATAAAACCAAAAATGGTTTCATTATCAACACTTGTAAGATTGTGATTTAAACTGATTTTTCACGAAAGAATTGCAAATAAATTAAATAACTGCACAATAAGCCAGTACATATCTTATGGTAAATAAGCAAAAGAAAATGTTTTTCCCATAATGTAAGACATGCCCATCCTCTCTTAGCTTTGGTAGGTTAATTAGAACTAATAAATACTGAGTAAACAGGAGATGAGAAAGAACTGACAAGAAACGTTTCTCGTGAAAATAAAAAACAACCCTGAATTCACACTTTGTAATGGGAACGTTAAATAATGGCTCTGATGAAGATGACACTGCAATAAAAAATATGTTCATTGTTCACCGACCATGAGGTCATAAAAATTACTGATATTACAAGAGAGAGAAAGTGAGTGCAAATGTATGGTTCCCTGTTTCTTAAAAAAAATACATGCATCCTTCCAGGTTTCATGTACAAATCACACAGTGCAAATGTTATCAACACAATGTGATTCAATTGATATGTGAAGCAAACGTCAGAGTATAAATCTTGGTTTAAAACAAAATCTTTTATTTTGTTTAACAATAAATAAATAATATACTTAAAGAACACTGTTAATGCAACCAACTGCAAATATTATTATGAATATTATCATCTTTTTGACTACTTGATACAATGTTGGCCTCCAATCCCATCTTCTTTTATCTCTTATTTTCTTGCTTTGCTATTGTATTTATATATCACAGCACACTACAGATGTACTTTTTTTAAAATTCTTGCAACAGAGTGGGGAGCAAGGAATGTGTTCAGCTTCATCTTGAGTAAGGAAAAACTTGTGGGAGAATATTAGAAAAAAAAAAAAAAAGGATGGTATTTTATTGTTCATGAGAAAAAAATAAAACAACATTAGAAAAAGATATACTTCAAACCCAGCAGCCAAGGTTATATGTTCTGAAGACAGAGGTAGAAGAATAAGAGTATAATAGTGTATGAGCACAAAGACCACACATTTGTTTATGCAAAACACAACAGCAGTGATGGAAATTATAAGGATTTCCCTGTACCCAGCTTTTGATAAATCACAAGAATGGAAGCATCTTACCACTGCAAATTTTAACAATTGTATTCAATAAACCTTGAGCTGAAAAAAAGGAAAGACAGCAACATCTCATGAAAACCAGGTGCTTGTGCACTAGAATGAATGCGTTAATGTTTGGACAGGACTGAGAAGGGGGCTATAGTTTACCCTCTATGTGAACAAGTTATGGGGAACCTTTCATCTCAATCAAGACTTTCATGTATGTCACACAAGCAAAACTTTTAATATCAGGATTGACTAAGATAAGCTCATAAAAATTTAGTAGAATATTATTATACTAGTGTTTCAAACTGCTGCCTTTTTTAATGTAATTCAAATCGTAACGGATCTTAACCCTTTCGTTCCCGATGCGTCGAAATGCGTCGATTCCCGTGACCCGCCTAGAGCCCCGATGCATCGAAATGCGTCGATAACATTTCCCCCCGCACAACCCCGATGCGTCGAAATGCGTTGCTGGTTTCACCGCGTACGTC
>JBDFRD010130812.1:0-12808 GCA_039654405.1 Bullina lineata
CCCTGCTCATGGCCAGTGATACCCAGTGATAACTCTGACTTATGTGACAGTTGGTCACACCTCTTGCTCAGCCAAGCAGTAACTAAGTGGCCGCTTCCTTGTCGCTGTGAAGAGTAATAAAAGTTTAAAATTGAGCTGAAGTGTTAATGGCCGTTGCTTGTTGCACATTGGGATAGAAAACTTAACGCTTTAAAAAAAACAGTAGTAAAAACCTATTACTTAATTTATACTTAAACCCTAGCTGGAATAAATGTATCCTTCATTTCTTGTCATTATTTCCTCTCAAAGCCTGTGACTACTGGCCAGCCAATTAGTCCTGTATTGAAGCGATGCCATCAAGTGCTTGACCCATTAACAAGAGCAGTCCCTGGTCTGATGGAGGGCCTTTTCCTTATAGCCAAGGTCAAATTTTTGGCAGGTGGGTTCAAAAGTTTGGGTACATTTTTGACTAGGGGTTATTCAATATTTGATGACATGTTGTTCCTTTATGTTTTATTGAACTGCTGTAAAAAGAAATCAGAAACATTTGTCAGTCCTAAACTGAAGGTAATCAATTTTTATTTCATTCCCCTTAAAAGGGTTTATAAAGGGGAAGACAAAGTAAATCGAACTCTTTTGGTGTTTTTTTTTTTTTGGATGCTAAGATATGAGTTAAGCCAAATCACCAGGTTTTTCAAATAAGGAAGGTAACAGGAAAAATGTCTAAACGAATTTCTCAAATTACAAGCAATATGAATTATAAAATGAGAGCTTTAAAGAAAATCTATTTGTAGGACGTAATAACTGGTTTAGATTCTTTCTGTTGAAATCTGCTGAGGAATCTGTGCTAGGGAAATTATTCATAATGATACTGCATTTTCCCCAGGTGATGTGAATGCTGCACAAAGCACCCTTCAGCATTGCTTGGATCAGGACCCAGCCTTCTCAGATGCACATATCCTCATGGCTCAGATTCAGCTCAGTCAGAACAATTTCAAACTGGCCAATCAGTCTTTAGAAGTTGGTCTCAGCCACAACTTCCAGGTAACCAAGTTTTCTCCTTCTCCCCCCCCCCCCCCCCCCCCCCTTTTTTTTTCCCAGTTTTGGTTCCAGCTTTCTTGTTAACAAATTCTTGTGGATAGATAACCAAGGTCTTAGAAATTGGAGTTATTTATGAATTTTAGGTTAGCGAATTTTTCCAGAATTATTAATCAGTCTTACAAAGATGTATCCATCGCAAAAGCAACTGGCATTCCGGGAAAGAAAACAGAAATCTGGTTTTTCAGTAGACTGACTCGGACAAAACAAAGTCACTTTTGTGTGTCATTTCTTCTTATATTTGTAGGTGCGAGACCATCCATTGTATCACCTCATCAGAGCAAGGATTCTGAAGAAACAAGGAGACACTGCTGAGGCTGTGAAGACACTCACAATGGCCATGGCTTTGCCAGGGATAAAGAAGAGTGGTCAGTTAACAAGTCTTTATATTCTCTAGGGTTTTTGGAGGACCTTTTGTTTGTATGTGTGTGTTTGTCTATATTTTTCTTATATCTTTTTTCTATTTAATGGCGTTTCATGTTTTGTGAAAATGTATTAACGCAGTCTTGGTTTTCTTGATCAGAAAAGAAAAATATAACTTCTTATACAACCTTCTAACTGTACCAAATATATATAATTTCCAATATTAATACCAGAAAGACACTTGCAAGTATCCACACAGGTCACTGCAACAAATCTATCTGGTTTCAAATTGTTAAATTTTACATTGTGGCTAATGCTGAGTGAGTAAATCCATTCATTGCTGTGAACATCTGTCGAAACATGTTTATTGTATACTGATAAACAGGCTCCCGTGCTGACAATAAGAAGTCTAAGGCAGATGAAATCAGTGTGAATGACAGAGTGTCGGTCTTCTTGGAGCTTGCAGAGGCACACAGACTGCAGAATGAACAGGTTAGCCTTATAAATGACTTAGATTACTGGTAAAGCTTTTGAGTGTTGACTAGCTTGTAGATGGAGAGGTTAGCCTGTAGACAAATTTATTCTAAAAATGTTACAGATTTTGATTGTTTAGCTCATTTTAGTCAGTATGGTCATTATGATAACGGGGAATTTTCATTTCACTCATTGAATGCGAGGTCTCATTGGGTCCAAGCTCATTGTATTAATTTTAATATGACATGAATATGGAAACAATAAAAATGTAAACCACTTCTAAAAAAAAATATTTATAGTCATCTTCTTCTAGTTTCAAAAGGATGATACAAAGGAAGAGAAAGAAATGAAAATTACTTCCAAGAATATCTATCTTCATCTTCTTGTTGGTTCATAAAGTCAGTAGAAAGTTACTATGAAGTTTTTTTAACCTGTTCATTCTAATATAATCTGAACTACGGATTTTTGTTTTCTAAATCTTCTACAGCATGAAGCAGCAAAAGTAATGCAGGATGCTATCAATGAGTTTCAAGGTACACCTGAAGAGGTGCGTATCCTGATAGCCAACGCAGAATTGTCCCTGGCCAGAGGGGACATTGAGATGGCTCTGGGTATGCTCAGGAACATAACTCCAGACCAGCCATACTTCGTTGAGGCCCGAGAAAAGATGGCAGATATTTACCTGAACCATAGGAAGGACAAAAGATTATATGCCAGTTGTTACAGGTAGTTTGGACAAAAATGTATTTAAATTTGTTTTGTTTCATTTTTTATTATCTTTCATTTTGGCCTTTTTTTTTTATTACTTGTTGAATCCAGTTTTATTTATTTGTTTATTTTTTTATTATTATTTTTTTAAGATCGTACATTATACTCATAATGTAACACGGAAACTGATTTTTTGCTAAAATATTGATGAAAATCTGTTTTTCCTTTCAGAGAGCTGGTGGACAAACATCCAAGTTCACACACATGCCTTTTGTTGGGTGATGCATACATGAGCATTCAAGAGGTGAGACTAACTTATCGTTCTCACCAGCATTGAAATTAAGGTAGCCCAGAATGCATAGGGCCGAAGTACTTGGCTGCTGTCCAAGTATTTAGAGAATACGTTATTCTGCCCAAAAAGTTATTTTGGTTACAGCAAACTAGAAAGATAAATTGATATTAATACCTAATCATGTTTTAACATTTAAGCAATCTGAGTGACTAGCAAGATTTTCTTTCTTTTTATTTCAAACTGTAATTAAACAATTTGTCATTATCACCTTACACTCCTTGCCAAGCTGCTGTGACAAATTCCAAAATGATGACACACTAAAACATGTCTCTCTACAATTTTTGTTGACAAATTATTTAATTTTTCAGGATGACATTACATATTACAATATTTTCTCTTAACATATTACAATATTTTCTCTTATTATCCTGATTATGCTTAGGATTAAACTTTTCCGATCCTCAGCCTGAGAAAGCTATTGAAGTGTACGAATCTGCCTTAAAGAGAAACCCCAAAGATGCTGCTTTAGCCACGAAAATAGGAGAAGCTTTAGTGAAAACCCACAACTATGGGAAGGTATTTTTTTTTCTTTTGACTTTTATTAAACATTGTTTTATTTATTTTCAAAATGTGTATCGTCATCGTTCTGTGAAAGAATGTGAACATTTGATAAAACTGGAAACCAAATTTTTTAATCAAATGTGAATAATTTTTTTTCAAATGCTTTTTGATTGGTAATTTAGCGTAGATGTCTATATAAATCATTTTTTAGTATCGATTTCAAAGTTTTTGCTTTTATTAGAGAATTAGCTACCTTTTGAGTAATTCGAAAGGATCTCCTGTCTTCTGTTGTCATATAACTGAAAAATCACAAAAAGGCAACACTTTTTAAATAAAAATTTAAAAAAATAAAAATTTTTCATAAATAAAAAGATTCTGATGATTTTTGTTTTATTCCATTGTTATAGGCACTTAATTACTATGAAGCTTCACTGAAGGCAGGGGGCCAGGCGTCTTTGAGGTAAGACTTTTTTCAGTCAACTATTACCATTATTATTTTTAAGATTTATCTTGCTCTATGTATAGCATTGTGTGTCATCTATGCCGAAATATTCTGACATTCAACATATTTGCTTATTTAGGTGAAGCTGTATTAAATCAAAGATTAGGCCATGCCTACAGAAGGTGTAGTAACCCTGGTGGTAGAAAAGTAAGCTTGGTTTGTCCCAATGTCTCAACATCCATTACAAAGTCCCTGGATAAGTTTGACTGTACACTCAGATATGACTTGTTTGTTGGCCAGCTTATGATTCTTTGTCTTTGTCTCAGTCATGATTTGGCTAGTGTATTGTATTCTGAGTTGTATGACTTCACTGTATTCCCAGATATGACTTAGCGGAGCTTCTCCTCAAGCTGCGGCAGTACGACAAAGCAGAGAAAGTGCTGAGGCAAGCACTGGAACAGGATGGCCAGGGTAAGACAACAGATAATTTTTAGATTAAAATTAAATGAATTCACTATCTATACTTAGAGTCATTATATCATTAGGATTAGAACTAGAAAAAATTATTCTCTAGAATCCATTGGATTTTAAGTAGATAACTTTACCTCAGTCTGAATTACACAGAAGAAAGGTAATATTGGGACTAGAATTAATAAATTAATGTAATCTGTGCCGAAAGGTGATAGGACATACTGTATGACTAGGAATATATGAAATGTTTTGTCTGTACTAAAGTTAAGAGGATTCATTATGGACAATAATGTGTATTGGATACTTTTTCTCAACAAGAATTCTGAAAAAAGGCTTTATAATTAAATAAAATTAACATTTTAAAAATGTATGGCCTCTGGGTCAAATTGGTACGTCACAATCATTATTGAAGGTCATCACTTAATTCTGGTTAGGTCTATTTTGCCATTGTGTCCTTAGGGAAACCACTCAACAAGATTTTTCCTCTACCCAGAGATGCAAACTAGGTTCAAACATATCCTGCTTAGGAATTAATATTCAGTTCAGAATTGTTCTAGTGTCATCTACTCCTCTTTAAGCTATTAACTTTTGGATAACCTTTAGGTTCCATAGGCCCTGTAGGAACTTAACTAACTTAACAGTGCTTTTTTGGATGGTGCTCCTGAATTCATTTGCAATGTTTATGGACTATAAATACTATGGATGCATTTTTGAATAATAACTTTGGGTTTGATCCGTAGACCTGGAGACTTTGATGGAGCATACCAAGTACCTCTTGCTTCTCTCAAAGGTCTATTCCAAAGTGGACAAAATGGATGATTCACAAAACACCCTCCAAAGAGCAAGAGACATGCAAGCGAGGTTAGTCGTTCTTTCTTACAACTCACTAAGTGAGTTACACGGGTGGATCACATTTTATATAACATAATATATAAACAACGAAACTGATGAGGACCAACTGAGCCTTTATCTTTTAACATCTATAATTGATTTGTTCAGATTCCTGACAGTGCTTCACTTATATATAAATTTAAAAAACTTAATTGTTTTTTAAGCATCTTGTTGGTTAAGCAGTAAAACGTAAATAAATGAGTATTATCATCCTTTAATTTATTTGTCATGAAAATGAAGAGGTAAGAAAGATGAAAAAAATGTATAATCAACCTTAAGTAGATTCATTCTGATTCTAATTATCCAGCCATTAATTATTATTCATTTTGGAATAAAGGTGGATAATGAGAGCTTAGTCACAGATTTAAATTTAAGCAAGACAGTTCACCCTTGTTTTATTATTATTATTATTTCTTGTTTTAAATAAAAATTCATAAATGAATTGTGTTAGTGAGAATAATTTAAAGGCTATTAGCCATGTTGGAATATCTGGTAATTCTTTTATGAAATGGTAATTCAGATACCAATGAATTAAGTCTAAGTAATTCTTACTGAAACTTTTGCCTATGATTATTTAGAGTTCTGAAGCGAGTCCAAGTGGAACAACCTGATGCTGTGCATGATCAGAAGGAGCTGGCAGCCAGGTAGTCAAATGTGTTGTCGTTTATGTGCTTGGGGTTAGGGTGTATGTTAAGGGGTATCTCATTCTAAATTATAATTGTTCAAGTTTTAAGTGGGCAAAAGTGACCTCCTTTTGTTTGGGTTTGGGGTTTACTTCTCCTTAGATTTGATGCTGTCTATTTCAGGACATGGTAGGTTTCATCTTTCATTAGGACATTGGCTTGTGAAAAAAAAGATTGGAGTTTTAACATGTTTCACTGCTTTTTGAACCCACGTTTCTCGGTTCAGTATCATGCATAGTACTTCTGAACCACCTCACCAGTCTCGATTATTGTCGCTTGAATTACCGCTTAATCTCCTTCCCAATAATGCTGAAGCTTTTTTTTTCTGAGCCTCAGACCGCGTAATTAAGTGGAAGTACTGTAGGAAATAGAGCCTTTAAGGTTAAATGAACTGAAATCAAGGAAATGACTTGAGTATTTCTAATTTGTTGGGCAAATATTATGAACAATACAAGAAAGAGGTGCATATTCTCAGTGTGCATGCATATTATTTGCCATACACTCATACAGTATAGAGAAATTGCTTCATTAAAAGATGGCTCCTAGCAATTGTTCACAGATAACATTTAGCATGAATGATAGTTGAAACTGCAGAATTACACATTTCAGTTGAAATTGATGTATACGTAACTAGAGGTTTGAAGCAAAAATGGAACATACTGAAGAATTGCATTAAATTAGCCCTTTGTTTAAATTCATAATATTGTTAGTGAAACTTTGATATTTACATTTTTTTATGAGATATGTTGCTAACCTCAGTAGTACAATCTTTCACAAGATTCAATAAGCTAAAGAAAACAAAACGGAAGGGAAAATATTATTTGGGTTTTTATTGCCATTGTTCGTATATGTTTCAAAGTCAACTTCCTATTGTATGGCATTCCTTTTGCCTTTTACTTCCCAGTATATGCAGTGAACTGGCTGAGCATGCTGCTAATCAGAGAGATACAGAAACTGCCATCAAATACTATAAAGATGCAATGGTATACAGTGAAAATGATAGCAAGGTAATTAATTGTTATTTGTTTTGTTGTTTTGTTATATTTATATTATATTGGGTGTGTCATTAAATATTGTCTAGAAGAACATGTGGCCAAAACTCACTTAAATAGTTTGATTGAAGTTTTTCTTTAATTATTATCATTCTGACTTGATTGTCTCATAAAACATTTCCATTTGCACAAACTCTTACATTTTTACTTGTGAAACCTTGATTCTTGTCCTTCCGTGCTCCTGCTACTGATTTGAAGCAAGTCTTTCACTGCATCTCATAATTCTTTTTGCAGTGAATTTCCAAGTAGGGCCTACATTTTTTTTTTTATTTTTATCAGAGGATGTTGGATCTCGCTGGCCTCTACCTGATGACTGAAGATTTAGATGGCTGCCAGCATCAGTTGATGACTCTCCTGAAGAATGACAGCGAGAATGATAATGCCACAATCGTACGTTCCTTTATTTTTTATTTTACTATTCATCTTGTTTTGATACCTCAATATTAGCAAAAGAGTGGGGGTGGGGTGGAGAAGATATGAGCTGTTCTTACAGAAATGTACCTGAAAATGTATAGTGTCTCGCATGGAATTGTGAATTTATAAGTACTGGACATTCAAAGAGTGACATACACAATCTTCCCCAGTCTTCCCTGCCTTTAACTTGTGCATCGTGAGCGAAAGAAGAAAACGCGGTGTTTCAGTTTTTTTTGTCTTTCATATTTCTTTTACATCTGTGTTATTTTTCTTTCTGTTTTTTTATATTTGGATATGAATCTTCTTTTAACTCTATGTAGTTTTGTATTTACACTGCTACTTTCCTTTCCAATTCGCCTGTTCTTCCCTATTAACTCTATCTAACTAGCCTTTTATGTTTTTTTTTCTTGTACTCTGGCGATTTCACGCAAAAAGACTAGAGTGTCGAGCGTTAATTCCCTTTATCATTCTTATTTTGGGACAGCTTGCATTATTCATGTGACTTACTTTCTCTTTAATCTAGCATTACATCCCATTTTGTTTCAGTTTTAGTGAGATAGTTTTGTTTTACAGGCAAACAGAGTTAATTTTCATATAAATTGTAAGTAGGGACTAAAACTGAATTGAAATATTTACACGTTTATGTAATTATTTTGGCCAATTTCAAACACTTCATTGACCATTTATTTCATATTATCTTGTTTATTAGATGCTCGCAGACTTGATGTTCCGTCGCAGCGAATATGACTCGGCTCTTTACCATTTCCAGCAACTGTTGCAGTCAAAGCCTGGTGAGCTGCATTTTGCTGTGCTACATTTAACTCTGTATTTGTATCTGCAACTTAAAAATATAATTGATAATTGCAAAGCTTGTAGCTCACAAATATAAATAAAAAATAAACATAGCCAACAGGGACAGGTAAAGGATTTTAGAAAATGTTTAATCAACTCAAGTCATTTTCTTTTGTACTGCACTTTCTTTCCCTTGGTTAACTTTAAGTAAAGTCCTTTTTTTGCAGAAAATCGCGCTTTTTTTCCCTTGGTTGAATTTAAGTAAAGTCATTTTTTTTGTAGAAAAAACTTGTTTTTCTGAAAGAAATCTGGAAAAAAAAACATTTAACAAAGACTTAATGTATCATTTTGCAAATTTATTGAATGATTTTTCCCCATTATTTTACAACAGACAATTATGAAGCATTGGCTCGCCTGATAGATTTGATGCGAAGGGCAGGGAAATTTGAAGAGGCAAGCAAGTTTCTGGAAACTGCTCAGAATGCCAATCCTCGTGCTCCTCTGGAGGCAGGCTTTTGCTATTGCAAGGGTCTGTATGAGTGGTGAGTTGGAAGAGATGACTGTGACTGCACATTTTGTTCAGTCTTTGATATTCATGTATTCATTTGTTTGTTTCCAATACCATAGCCACGAGAGTGAAATCTCGACTATCAACTCTAAGCCATAAAAGCCTGAGGAAGACAATGCACAGCAGATGCTATACACGCTTATTTTTTTAAGCATTATTTGTATTCTTGGCTATGAAGTAGATACACATTATATATCAACATAACTTGGGAAGGTCAGCTTACGGTTGATACACTTTCTTGTATGGGAGGTAATCTAGTATCATGTGTTCTACTTCATACAGTTGAAACTAGAATAAGCTCTAGCCTTATGGGTGACATGTCTTGAATAAGCTGTATTTTATTTTAGCTTAATGTACTTGAATGTGTTTTTCACTGCTTTTTAAACTGATGAATTTGAACAATATTGATAAAACACACACACAGGTATTCTGGTAACCCCAATGAAGCTCTGAAGCACTTCAATAAAGCTCGAAAGGACACAGACTGGGGGAACAATGCTATCTTCAACATGATTGAGATTTGCCTGAATCCCGATAATGATACCATTGGAGGAGAAGTCTTTGAATCTGTGGAAGGGGAAGGAGGAAGGTAATAATTTAATATATTTGTGACATTTGCCTTAGAACACATTTTGGATCATGGCTGTACAGGAATTATACTTGAATCAAGAGCGCTCATGCTGCCAAAGCCACAGCTAAAAGGTGTTGCAAAAAGAGAGAATAAAACATTGGCAATAAAGCTCCCTATAGATGTCTCTTTTCTCATGAAAATTTTCTACACATTATTTTCAAATAGATCAAATGTGAGTACTGGTATGTATTTGTTAAAGAATGAGTTTTTTTGTTGCTCACTAAGTGAACTATCATTTGAAAAGTATGTGACAATATTTAAAATCTGTTTACTGTTCTTAGAGTGGTTCACCTCTTATTGAGTAACTATTTCAATATTTTTGTTACATATATACTAGACCCAGTCATTTTATAAAAAATCCATTTTAGCTGAACAATTATTGCATTGCAAGTTTTTCAAAGATAGAAAATAAATGTAATTGCTATAGGTTTCAAATTTTAAACAATCAGTGAAAACCAAACATCTTGAAGATATATTAAGAAGTTAACATACCGGGTAATAAAAATACAAATAGCATTTTTTAAAACATTAGATTGAAAGTTTGAGACTTGGTAAGAGCAGAGGTTGGCAAGTAAGTGACTGAGTGTGTGTGGGTTTATGTGAGCAGGGCTAGGGAGAGTGCAATCCCAACAAGGTCTTCCTTTTTGCCCATACTGTTTTTTTTCATTCTCAGAATAAGCAGTGACAAGGACAAGGCAGACACAGAATTGATGGCTGTGAAGACAGCAGAGAGATTGCTAAAGGTTCGGAATTGTTATGCTTTGTTGGGTTCACTGAATTTTGCTTCTCTTTTCTCCTCCCTTTTTATTGCTTGTGTTGGGATGTGTGAACTCATAAATTGTGATTAGGTATAGATCTGTTTACACATATTTTTATAATTTAAGAAGATGATTCATTTGAAATACGACAGTCATATATCTGTCCTCTTTAATTATTTGCCCTGAGGATAAGGATAATAATAATTCATTTCAAAGATGCTAACTTTATGAATAGAAAGGTGCCTGTAATTTCCAGCAACTACAAGTATTAACTGGGGAATACCAGAGAATGTTTTGTATTTCAGTCTTCAGAATGTCATGCTTTTTTTTGCTGTTTGAAATATTTCCAGGAAGTGAAATCTAAACCTGGAGACCTTCGTCCCATTGTACTAGAGAACATGGCTCTCATTGCCACGAAACAGAAAGCCAATGTGGAAAGAGCTCTCAACAGTTTTGTGGAGATCTGCTCTAGTGAGCCTCAGGTATTGGTTTGTCTCTAGTAAACATAAGATAATTTGTCAGGATTTTTGTTCGGACAACTGCCAGTTTCAATGGGCATGTCTTCTTTCTTTTTTTTTTTTTGTTCTTTTACAATGTGATGACTTGATTTTCTTTTATAATATTTTGTATTCCTGGACAGTTGATCAGATTACTGGACGCATGGTTAGGGAAGATAAGTGTGAATAGAGACTGTCATTGTTTTATGAGGTGCTTTTCTACTTATTTTCATATTTACTGTGTCATACTTTAACGTTCCTTAATATTTGTCATGATTATGCAACAAAATTCTGAAATAAAGGAAGTATGCTACTGATATCTGCCTTATGTTTCTTTCTCTATAACCCACAGCAAAGAGAGCATGCTGGTGCTCTGTACGGTATGGCAACAGCTTACATGGTCTTGAAGCAAGTTCCTAGAGCAAGAAATGTACTAAAGAGGGTTGGCAAGTGCAAGTGGACAATACAGGTATGTGTGTAACTGGAAAGAACAGAACATTGCAAGTTCATTCTACTGACATGTGAATAATGCTAGACCTCAGTGCTAAAAGAACCTTTCGTTCACTATCATGATGTGTTTTTTTTTTTTGTGTTCTTTTCTTAAATTTTGATTGATCAAGTGCATTTGGAACTTTCAAAGCACTTTGGTATCTTAAATTAATTGTAACATTGTGATTTTATGGTTGATGTGTTGTGCAAACATGTAAAATACTTTGAGGAAAAATAGAGGGAAAGAAAAGCTGACAGTTTGAATAGTTATAGAGGCATTAACATAATGCACAAAAGTTGATAAGGAGGACCAACAACAAAGAGGATTGACATACTATGGTAGATGATGTCTGCTCCAGACCTGACTATCTAGAAGAAGAAGTATAGGATAAATGTAATAAGTTCTGTAGATTCTTCTACTTGGACATTGGTTCTGATAAATAAAACCGACCACATACATTTATACTCATGTCAACATGGCACAACTTTTATGTTTTTTTATGGGAAGCTTGAAAAGTTCTCACATTAGAATCATTGTATAGCATTGGTTTGACATAATGCACTGTTCTCATCACTTGATCACATTGATGTGTCATTATAATGCCCCTTATTGCCCAGTTGTCATCACTGTTCACTGATGTGTATTTATCATTGCTGTATCCACTAGGATGCTGAGGACCTTGAGAAGAGTTGGCTTCTCCTTGCTGATATTTATGTTCAGTCTGGAAAGTACGACATGGCAGAAGAATTGCTCAAACGCTGCCTGCAGTTCAACAAAGTAAGTTACTGTTGAAAGTGGGGTAATGGGCAAGGAAATGTCACCCTACCTGAACATAAAAAAAAAATTAACAGTTACATAATAAATAATATAAATGAAATTTAAATAGCATTTCACAATGTTAAGTAATAATAATAAATGCAGTGTGGGTGAACTTTTAGCTGTTTCATATATTTTATCCTGTACTCTTTCCACAGTCATGTTGTAAGGCTTATGAGTACAGTGGCTTCATATATGAGAAGGGTCTCTCCTATAAAGATGCAGCTAACAGCTATGAGAACGCATGGAAGTATGGGAACAAGAACAATCCTGTTATAGGTATGGACCATAATCATAATATAATTTACATATGAATCTAATTGCCTTTGGACTTGACTAACTTTGAATGTTAAAAAGAGAATGACACGAAAAGTATGGATAGAGGCACAAATAGAGCCACTACTTGTCATCATCTTAGTGTACATGAAATGGAAATTATTTTTAATGTCTCTTTTAAAGACAGTGCTTCCTTTGAATGAAATGCACCAGTGAATAATGAATAGGAACTTATAAATCTAGTTTCCAAGTCAGTTGTGTAGATGCATAAATTATTGATCTAATGTTACAAACAGTGCATAGTTAACCTTCTCACTGTCGGCTATCTGTCCCTGAATCCAAGCAAAACATTTTTTACCAGTTGAGTACCCGGCTTTGCCCGGGATGTCTTTCTGTGTTCCAAAATTAAGCATACCACCCCACCATCTAGGCTGTGAAAGAGTTGAGAAAAGGGTAAAAATACAGTAGGCCCTAATCCGATATGACGTCATGTCTTTTCTTGCCTTTTGTTTTTCCTTTAAGAAGTCTAGTGCGTCTAACCCTAACCCAGTA
>JBDFRD010130923.1:0-12808 GCA_039654405.1 Bullina lineata
CTGTTATCACCTCCAGAATCACAAGAACACGCAAGCTCCCACACGACGGCAACGTGTTGATCCAGTGGTAGGAGATGGGTAGAACTGATAAAATCTAGGTGGCATTGGAATTGTCACGCGGATTGGCTAGTTTGGATGGAAAAACGCAAGAACTTAAAACACGGGAGTACATGTACATCTTTCTGACTCTAAGAGTCCAAGATGCTTTCAAACTAAAACGATGTCAATTTCGTGGTATTTATTGCTCCCATTGTCATTGAGACAACGCTACGAAATGTAGCCCATCGCATTTAGTTTCTATCTCTACATGTACATATATGTATATGTATAGAGCCATTCGGAGAAAGGCCCTCTGCACTTGTAAAATTATAATACATGTGTATTAATAATATTCTTTTGTTCTTCCACCTTCCCCTCTCTTTCCTTTCAATTTTCCCCCCTCTTTTCTCCATTCTCTCTTTCCATCCCTTGTTGCGTTCCGTCTCTCCCTCTTCCTATCTGTCTATCTCTCTGCCCTTCCCATCTCACTTTATCCTCTCCCAGTTCCCTCTCTCTCTCTCTCTCTGTCTCTCATTCCCATCCTTTCTCTCCTTTCACTTCAACTTCAACCCTTCCCAACCCTCTTTTTGATCATGATAGGCTGCTACATTAAACAGCATGCATGGAATTAAAAATTAGAAACACATTTCTCAAAACATCCAAATATTAGTTTTCTTCTGACACAAATAAGCCAATGTTAGAGCAAAAAATTGTAAAGAACATCTGAGATACCCATTACATGTACATGTACCGTTATTATTATTATTATGATTAGGATGAAGAGGAGAAGAAGAAGAAAAAGAAGCAGCAGCAGCAGCAGCAATGGCAGAGGCAGCAGCAACAGCCTAATGTAATAATCTAAATCTTATAAGAATGCAGCAAAACTTTCAGTACAGATATCACACTTTTGAAATCAGAAGATTCTATAAAGCATCTGCCGAATTTCAAAGCTTTTTGCCAGCATATGGGCAAAGCCATCATATCTATTGAGAGTTTGGGTTCACTTTCTAGAAACAACAAATGTACTGAATCAGAGTTGTTTTATTTGGCCAGATTTTACAAACAACGTGTACTCCAATCTGAGCGGCTTTTCCTTGTACATGTATTGTTATCACATTTTTCTGTGCAGGGTTTCCATGTACCGTTACGTATATCACTGCTTTGTGTGCACGTTTCCTTTGCTAATGTTATTTATACATTCTTACTTCCTCACACTGTAGTCACGTTGTGGTCAGCGTGGTGCTTCCTTCTTGCATGTCATGAGCATTCTGAGTATGAACAATAAGAAAAGCTTCCTCAAGAAATCCTTGTGAGCACTCATTGCATTTGAAAGGAAAAGCATCAGCATGATCAGTATACATATGCTCCAGCAGCTGAGCCCTAAAATAGAAAGCTGCTTTGCAGGCACTGCAGTAGAATATATCTTCAGCAGTTTTCAAATATTTAGAAACTTTCCCTTCCGACTTTGTGAACTGCAGGTCTACAATCCCGTGGATTTTGTTCATGTGAGACGCCAAGCCAGCGCTCTGAGAGAAATATTTGCCACATACATAACAGGAGAAATTTTGAGCTGGAAAGTGCACATACTGGATGTGGGAGAGGAGTGTGGCTTTCTGAGTGAACCCTTTCCCACAGTAAGAGCAGTGAAAGCTTTCTTCCTGAGGCCGGTGCAGTGTCTGTATATGACGTGTCAAGTTGCTTCGAATGCTAAATTTGCTGCCGCATATTGAACAGCTGAACTTCTTCTCCTCAGGGGCATGAATATTCATGTGTCTATTAAGTTGTGACTGAAAATAAAGAAGAACAAATGTGTGTGTATTAGTTGTAGTTCATTCCGAATACATTTCGTACGTTGTGTACAGGTACTTCAAAAAAATGCCTGAATTTTGGACAGATAAAAAATTAATGTGTAATATCCCACCAACCATTAAGCTTTTTCATGTTTTTTTAAAGAGTTTCATATTAGAACTTGGCCAAGATTAAAATTTAATCCAGATCAAGATTTGAAGAGCCGTTATGAAGGATTTAAGTCAACAACGCTTCAAAGTTAAAACATATTTCTACAGCTCTGTTGGTATGCCAAACCCAACATAACAACAAAAAACTAAGAGAAAATTTATCACAATGACTACAAAGTTTCTGTCAAAAACATCTGACAACCATATCAAATTCCCAAGGTTACAAGTTTAGTATAGTTCCTCATAGATCACTGATCATTTTATAAAAGGTAGCAAATCTGCATGATAGAAATGTCAAGAAACCTTTTTTTTTTCCAAAACCTGAAAAACACTTTATTTTGCATGATCAGACAGTGACATTTTTTTATTCTGGGAAACTGAGACTGATATGCTAAAAAGCTGAAATAAAAAACAAAAAACACAATGTTGCAGAAATATTTAAGATACCAACATATTAAACTAATTCTTTTACCTGTCTGCTGAAGACTTTACAACAAACTTCACATTTTTTATCCTTGAGTCCAAGGTGTATTTCCTTCCTGTGATACACGAGCGATGACTGTCGTTTAAATGCAGCTGGGCAGTCTGGACATAAGTGAGGCAGAGATTGAGAGGAAAGTTTCCTGGACCTATGTGTCTGTCCTACAGATGACTTCATTCCATTCCTTTGCCTTTTATTTCTCACACAAAGAGCAAGCGTTTCCCCTGATTGTGTAGTCATTTTCACAGAATCTGTAGCACCCTCAGAGGACAATGCTTCCTGAAGTTCTTTCAATTCATTTTGTGCTGTGGTTACACAAGTGAGATTGTCATACATCACTGATGAAGTGTCTTCCACACTATCCTTTCCTAAATCTGCAAGCTCCTGTATATATATTGTTCTATTTATGCCTTTAGACTTTGAGGAAATTTCACTATCAAAAAAGTTCCCATAGTTAGCACTTTGGTTATCATTAGAGGTGGTAGGTTGTAGAGAGTCCAGCACAACTTTATATGGATCACTTTCTTGTCTAACAATTTCTAATGCTTTTCCTTTTGCTTGTACACTTTGACTCACAGATCCAGAATGCAGTGCAGGAGTTGCTTCTTCCCCTGAAAAAAAAAGAATTAAAAAATCATTAAATATGTCATGGAAGACAATTCATACACACATCAACTAGATCCGCAATTTAAAGAAAACCATTCTTGATTTTTTTCGAATCAGGAAGCAATTTCAATGAAAATAAAAAAAAGTTTTAAAAAAAGGAAAGCGGAAAGTGTTTTTTTTTTTTTTTGGTTTAAATGATTTGATGATTTATTGACCTGAAAACCTCTCATAATTTAATCCCCTTTTTCTTCATTATCAATGCTGTCATTGCTGTTTAGTTCAAGCCAGGCTTGAAATGAATGAGTTATAAACACTACTGTTTCTGCTGACTGACAGTGTTGTATCTAGGAAACACTAATAATTTTCCTCTCCCTACCAGGTATGACTCTCTACTAACATATTCCTCTCAGCAAGTAAACATACAATATGCTATATAGCATTATCTCTAGTGGGTAGTAGATACAGTGTATACTATGACACAATGCATATTTTGGTTGGCTGCTAGCCATTATTACTGGAATATCTTTAGAACTTCAGCATTGAAGGAATTTTTCTTTTTTGTTCTGAGTGCATGGATTCTTCTTGTTCTAGGGTATCAGTCTAAAAAGGCTCTGTGTCTATCATACTATCATAGTGTATGTTTACCTTTTTGAACATTCCGTTTCACACTTTCAATTCTTATCTCTGTGACGAAAGTTGACTCAGAGCTGCTTGTTTGTAGATCAATGTTAGATAGTGGCAAGCATAAAGTGACATTTCGTTCAGACAAACTAAATGCCGACTCCTTTTCAACAGATACACTGAACCTGCTTCTGGTGGAAATCTCTCTTCTTCCTTTTGATTTGGATTCTTTGAATGGTATCTCTGTAAAAGCAGCTGTTGTAGGCCTATCGCTCTCTGAAATAACAGTTATGTCTCCCTCCCATTGACCACAGAGTACCCCAGTGTCCTGGTTTGAACATATTTCCACTAACGTTTGAATTAAAGATACAGGCAGCGATATTCGAAGCATAGTTACAGTATAGTTTATTGTTGTCATAAAAACGATAATGAAAGTAAACAGGAAGTCACTCTTCTGTGAATAAAAAGAAAGAAAAGAACGAATTTCATTTCCTCCTCACAACACAGAATCTAAGTGAATCTTATCCAGATTCTATAATCAAGAGGAGGAAAACATTAATAACTTAATGTTAAGTCTACAGCTAGATCAAGAGCTATCTAGGCCTATAACTGTAAATAATAATAAAACATTTATGAGTAGACAAGCCTAGATCTAGATCTAGATCTAGATATCTACATGCATTGGGTAATAATTTCATATTATGTGTAAAAGTTAAAAAGGGCTAGATTCTAGACTTGTTTCACATTGTTAATAGATTCTAACTTGAATTAAATAGAGGACATAGTCTACACCACAACAATGAGCTTGAAAAGCGTTAATCTGGACGCAGATGTTTATTTGGTTTGCTTGACTCATGCACTTTCTACTGAACATGAAGAAGTAATGGGTCTTCTTATTGGAGAGGTAAGAATGTTATGTGTGTTTATACTGTATTGTCTTGGAATAATATAGATCTAGATCTAGATCTAGATAGAGTGACATGATAGAAGAGTTGACTCTTAGTCATAGATTGATCTACTAGATTCTTGATCTAGAACCTAGATATAGATCTAGATCTACACTTTGGGAATTATTTTTTAGAATTTTAAATGCCACTGGATCAGAACTAGGGATCAAGATATGTCTGTAAAAACACAAAACATCTCATCTAACCATACAATGTAGTCCAATCCAAAGGGACATTGCCATCTTTGGGATTCATGTGGAACCAAATAAAGTTGTTTGTTTTTCTTATTATAATTATATTTTTAATGGTAACCATTTTTAATATGTGCCAAATTTTAGTTTAGGCCCATGATTTTATATCGTACCTCTGCCAAGGGTCCCAGGTTGGGTTACTTTTTTGCAAAAGGAATTCCGGAAACTATGAAAATAAGTTGGATAGAAGATAGGACAAAATATAATATAATTTTCTGGGTAGGCCTTCCTATAAAAAAAAAGCACACAAAAAATTCCTTCAAGGCTATTATACTGTTCTGAGGAGCCAGAGTTTTTATTCATTCCAGTTTGAAATAAGCGTTCAAATAGAAAGTTCCTTTTCAAGGGACATTTACGGTGGGATCAGCTTAGCCAGGATGTAAACCCACAACTTCCTGAGTATTTAACCATCAGGCCATGGCTCTTTCTATTTCAGGTTGACGAAGAAAAAGTTCTGCACCTTTCGGCAGTAATAATCCTCAGAAGGTCAGACAAGCAGCCAGATCGAGTGGAGATCTCACCAGAGCAGCAATCTGATGCTTCCATAAAAGCAGAGGTGTAGTTTCATTTATTGTATCTCCGGGCATTTACAAATGTTTCTTATTCAGCGTAAAGATATTTTTGTAACAATAATTAACCTCTTGTTATGTGTTTATTTTAGCAACAGTCTGTATGATCTGCTTTTTATGTTCAGAAAATCATGTATTTGTATAAAATCTCAGATAAAATTCAGGCTTAAAATTTTTCCTCTTTTTTTTCACACTTGCTTGTCTGACATAATTATCTCTGTATTTATCAGGAATTAGCAAGAGAACTGAACAGACCTTTGAGAGTGGTTGGTTGGTATCACTCTCACCCTCACATCACAGTCTGGCCATCCCATGTTGGTTAGTGAAACCTTATTTTTTTGTAGAAGACAGAGTGATAGAAAGATAGAGGGAGAGAGATCTGTGGGTGGCTAAAATAAAGAAAAAAAAAGTCATTCCTGTTGTTTTTTTTCCCTCTCTTTATCTTTGTTAAAAAAAACAACCAACGATACACTATACTTATACTTCTACAAAAGAAATGAAGAACTTACAGTTTGATTTTGTTTATCTTGCTTGATTTAAAAACATTTGTTGTGCATTATTCCTTCAGATGTTCGAACGCAGGCCAACTACCAGCAGATGGATGCTGGTTTTGTGGGGCTCATCTTTTCTGTGTTCAATGAGGACAAAGGAACCAAGGTTTGTGACTGATGACTAACTGTCGCAACCTAAAATATTCTTTTTATCAGAGATGAATCAGCAAGTGCAGTTAGGAAAGTATATAATAGCCTTTGTCTTTAAGGTCAAGGATGTGGATCTAGTGGGAGAAGCGGGGCAGGAGAAAGATCCACCAACTGTTCACAATAGCTTCCTTTCCTTGAGCAAATTCACACAGAGTTGGTAGACTCCCAGCTATGGGTCAAATAGCTCCACTGCTGCCGTATGGATGCCTTTGTTTGGGCAAAACATAAGAGAGTAAACCCCGAAAGAAAATCCGGTATGGAGCCCTGCAGGCGGATGGTCAAGCACAGCGACGTCTTCTGCAACTCACTTTTCCGTCGGACCCTTCCAGCAACGCTGAGAGGGGGGTTCTAGCAACTCATCATCATCATCATCATCATCATCATCATCATCATCATCATCATCATCATCATCATCACCATCACCATCACCACCACCACCACCACCACTACCACCACAATTGCCATTACCTCCACAACCACCACCGCCACTACCACCACCATTTCCACCACCACTTCCATTACCACCACCACCACCACTAGGATCTCCAGGATCTCCATATTACTTGCCCATGCCTGCACCAGCTTCACTGTGCTGGTGTAGACACAACAGCAATGGTAGACTGTGGGCATGCTTGTCTTGTTGAGTCAAAAACTGAAGTGCAATGCTAGCGCTGTGCTAGTGCAGTGTTGTCGATGATGCACAATGGTGCAGCCTTATTCTGTGTACTACTACTGTCTTTTTAACTGACTGCCTGTGAGTCTGAAAGTCTATACATGAAATATAATGATAATAGTATTTATTTGAAGTCTACATGCTTTGGAGAAAACTTGGTTAAATAATAAGAATTAGATCTTGAGCATTGAAATTATTTAAGGAAAACTAACTTTCTTGAAGTGAGAGTTTTTTTTTATTTGCTTGGTGATACAAGCTTGCAAGAAATTAAAATGGAACAATGGAACTACTTGTTTTGCTTCAAGTCTCAAGACTTGAATAAATAAATAGTAATTCAATTTTCATTTTTTTCCTGTATAACTTTTCATTAAATTGAGATGTACATAATTTAGTCGATAACATAACACTGCTTTTTATCTCCAGTTAATAATTTGTCTTTGTCTCTTCAGCACAACAAAATTCAAGTCACATGCTTTCAGTCTATTGAAAGAAACTCACAGTAAGTATATAATTTCAGGTCATGGCGCGATGGTCAAATGGTTAGTGTGTTAGATTCCTAATCCTAATGTGTGTTTGAATCAGACATTGTTATAATTATTTTTTTGCTATGAAATATGGTAACTACAATCATTTGTCTTAATGTAGGCTGATGCTGTAGTCGATGATATCCACTCATGACAAAACCTCATTGACCTTTGTAATAACATGACACACAGTGAGATTAATGCCAAGACCCACAAACATTGACACCACGATCCTGTGTGTACCTGCAGAGAGAAGTTAGTGTGCATCACTCTATAGGTTACTGTTCATGTGTTTTTTGTTGAACATGAATGAAAGTTGTACAAGATAGTTTTGCCACGGACAATCACAGATATGAATTAACTCTCCTCAAAACAGCATGCTGTTTCACAATGGATCCCTGCCCATTGTGGAGTGCAGGGAAATGAGGTGGCATATCTCCTTGTCAAACAAAGAGCTGAAGGCAGACAGCACCACATCGTCTTGTTTGAAGACAAAAAAGCGTTCATTAAAGCAATGTTTAGAAAACCTAAAGAAGACCCCAGGGATGCTTACTGGTACCACTTGAACATACCCAGGAAGTCACAATCGTGCACCTCATAACAGGCCACTGCAGTCTGGTGGCTCATATGTACCAAAAATGTAGGCTGATATCATCGCCTTATTATACATGCGGGTATGAGGAGACTCCTGAACATATGCTGCAAGATTCCCCACTGTTCTAGGAAATTAGGAAAGAAACGTGGCCCCAGCCAACAGCAATATCAAAGAAGCTGTATGGAAGTCTGGAAGATGTACATCTTGTCAAGCATTGAAAAAATAGGACTGGCGGTCTAAGTGAACGAAGAAGAAGACATACGGGTCAGCTTCTTTGTGAAGGTTTTGGGAGTTTTCAGTTATTCTTGTCAAGTATGGAGCGGATCATCAAGCTTCTGTTATCAGTGTTAGCACGGGTGCCAGAGGTTACTCATCAAAACCAGTTCTGATTGAGGTAATGGACATGTGCGGGCATGAGTGGCGAAGATAGTAGCCTTTTCTCTGTCAGTTTTTTTCCTTACCATTGTATATACAGTACGTTTTTGTGTTTTGTCTTTGTCTAATACTTTTGCTTAATTAAATTTGATTTTATTTTGAAAAAAATGTATTATATTATATTTAATGTATCTTTTAATTTTATTTTATTCCAGTTGATTTTAATGTGTTAACATTTTATTTCTGTAAGGTTCATGCGGCTTGAAGTCCCTTTAACCATCAGCCCCACCCGCACCATTGGGCAGACATGCCTCAACTCTCTGATGGCCTTGCCTCAGATTCTGCTGGAGGAAGAAGATGAAACTTATGACCGTGCATCCGGCAACAAGAAGCAAGACCTGCTCACTCGCATCCATAACGCATCAGGTGAGTGGTCATCTGCTTTTTTGACTCCTGTCCTAAATCTGCTCAGCTACTGGGGTGGGTCCGCAGGCAAGACATTACCTGATGAAGGCATAAAGACAAAACATTGTCTTTCATTTTTATGTTTCTTTTCGTTTAATTTGTAATCATTATTCCAAGCATTAAGTTGGCAGCTCTGGAAAAATGATTATATTATTGTTTGGATGTCATAATACAATGAAGCACTTTTTCACTTGTAACGTCTGCTCATAACAAAGCTCCTTTCAAAAAGTGTATAAACTCATTAAATTCTGATCCTACCTACTCCAGCATTTGTACCTTTCCCAAACATGTTCCAATGATTAAGAATTTTTAATCTTGCAAATTGCACACTATGTTTGCATTATTTTTGTATGTAAAAAGGATATTAGAACTGGAAAGAAGTTCTTATATTATTATTTTTATTATTATTATTATTATTACAGTGTATTATTATTATTGTGATATAAATATGAGAAGCTTTTGTGTGAAGAAGAAGATGTAGACAATCCACATTGAGTTTGCTTAGACAGCATGACAGAGTTGCAATAGGGTGTGTTCAACATACAAATGACAGCGATAATGACTTAATTTTGTGTCAATCCATGTTGATTTTGATTAAGCATTGTTGGTAGATGTGTTTTTCTGTATAATCAAATTTTTGGGCCTTTTGTCTTTCTGCACAGCTTTATCATTGTTTGTTTATATATTTATGTGTCTTTTACTATGTGTCCAGAGTTTTGAACCAAACAAGTAGAAAAATATTTTTGGCTCTGTTGAAAACATTACACAGGACTTATTGGGAAGCACATGTTTGCAGATGAATAACAAGTACACAGTTTTTTTTTAATGAATCAGGACTCAGTGAGTTCTTATTTGTGTGCCAAATGATTGACTGAAATATTTGTTTTGCAGCAATTTGGGACTGAATGAGCTAACTATCTGCATGAGTGCCTTTTGTATTGCTTATAAATTCTCATCCTTAAAAATGTCTTATTGCTGGGAAGCTACATGCATCAGACTTTATTATGTATATATAAGATAGCATGAATGGTGGCATGATGGTCAAATAGTCCATGGTGCTGGGTTCAAATATGGCGATGACCTTGGGAAAGACACTTTACACCATTTTTCCTCTCCCCACCCTCTGGGGAAGTAAACCTATGACAGACCAGCATCCTGACAAGATAGTGATCTAAAAATCTGTTCTTCTTCACACTACTGAAACCAGGATAAGCTCCGGCTCTATGGATCTGATAGGCCTTGAAGGAACTTTCCTTTTTTTTTCTTTTTTATAAGACAGCCTGGCTTTAGTGTGATTTATGGTTCATTGTACTAACTCTTCTCTTGTTTCATGCGCTCCTCCTTCTTCTCTCTTTTCCTCGGCAGTGTACGTGAAGTCTCTGTGCCATGTCATTGAGGTGGTGAGTGGGCCATTACTGCACAGCCTGGAGAACAGACTCCTGGCCAACAAGAAGAGGATTCAACAGCTCAAGGAGGAGAAAGCCGCGATCCTCCAGCGCCTCAAAGCTTATGAGAAAAGGACTTTGATAGAACTCTGATACTTTTCTGTGCCTGCATAGCTTTTGTGTGTGTGTTGAGGAGCAGTCTATCCTTGGTTTGGGTAGTGACAAGGAGAGGGAGAAAAAAAAAAAAAGGTAATGGTGAAGCTGTTTTAACAGGGACATTTGATTCTGAAGTGCAATATGTGTTTTGATCTCCCACCTGTGAAATGCTTAAAGACTTGCCCTGGTGATATCTTGTGATATCAGAAATAGGTTGATTCAGGGTTTTGTTCTTTGTCGAGCTTACAGCTTATGTGAATGTGAGGTCACAGCAAACAGTGATGGGGCCCTGTAGCTTTGATAGGACTGAGAGAGTCGTAAGGAATTCCACGTACTGGAGACAAACATTTTCATTCATGTCACACAGGGTGAGAGAGCAATAAATCATAGAATATCTAAGTGTTTCTACATTACTGTCCTCAAAGGGTACATAAACATAATGAAAATAATGAATAGTTTGTAGAACCTTTTTCATTATTTTCATTACATTGATGTACACCTTGAAAACAGTATTGCAGAAACATTAAAGTATTCTTTGCATTATTTATTGTATGTGAAGCTTTTCATTTTTTTTAGTGCTGTGGCACAGGACAGGCAGACATGCCAACTTTACGGGTTCGCCATGCGAGAATGCAATGAATATATGCTTTTAAATCTCATTGCCGTTATATTCTTAGTGAGCATTAAAATGACTGTCATGGGTCCTCATTTTACTGCGAGTTCAGCTCGTGATAACTCCAAGCCTCAAATGGGGTTGGCATGTCTGGATATGGAAGAGCCGGATGCAAGACAAATATTAAAGTGGAAATTGGAATGGATGGGCCACACCCTCAGGAAGCCCAGTGCGGGTCCTGACCTGGCAGCCCCTAGGAAAAAGGAAAAGAGGAAGACCCAGAAATAGCAGGTGCAGCGACAATGAGTGAGACCGAGCTCAAATGGGAAGGAGGCACAAAAGTCATCCCAGAACCGAGTAGGATGGAGAAGTGTTGTTGGTGGCCTATACTCTGCATGGAAGAAAGGGCCTAAGTAAGTCATTAATATGTATGTTTATTTTGTGTTAACCTGTTGAGTGCATCTGCAGAAATGGTATTGCAGGATTTGCTGCCATGACGGACAGTTTTGTTAGTGGTGGGACTTTCTGAGATGCATAGTGTAATCCATGAATTAAAATTTTTGTTTGCAAGGCTTGACTTCGATCCAATTTTGTATATTTGATGTCTTTGTTATGAAGCAGGAATATTGATGTGAAGGTTTGAACAATAATGTGTATGACTGGTAGTGCGGGTGGGAAGAGAAGTTGGGGGCTTGGGCGGAAAGGGGATTAAACAGGGATTACAATGTTTGGAGCAAAGAAGCCGAATGAAGGGGAGTTTTGACAAGCACATGCCACCCCCTTTTCTGCTTTCCCTTCATTTCTTTGATTCTGTTTTCTTTTGATCATTTTCTCTCCCTCAGTTCCTACTTTGTCGCAGAAATTTCTCACTAAGGTGGAAATGCATGCATCTCTGTGTTTACGCAAAAGAAAACAAAACAACAGCAATTAATGCTGGTTCTCCTCAATGGGATTGAAAAAAGTCACTGAAGCGTTACATGTACCATCTTTGGAGGAAAAAAAAAAGGGGGGCAGGGGTCTTTAAAGCACATTTTGTGGCTGTCATTCTTTACTAATGGTGGCATGGTGGCCCAATGGTCAGAGCGTTGGACTCCTAATCCAAGGGTCCAGGGTTCGAATCTGGGAGATGAACATGTTGTGTCCTTGGGAAAGACACTTAACACCATTTTTCCTCTCCCCACCCAAGTACAAATTGGGTACCGGCAGTTTCTGCTGGGGAAGTAAACCTACAGGAGACTAGCTTCCTATCTGGGAGATGAAGTTCATTCATCTGTTCCACTTCACGCTACTGAAACTGGGATAAGCTCTGGCTCTATGGGCCTCATGGCTTGCTAAAATTTGGAGACGTAAAGTACCAGCAGGGAAATCATTCTCGACTCTTATACCTTCTGGTAGTTGGACAGTGAGGGTAGGGAGCATTGTTTGGTATATTTAATTTTATAACTTCATGTAGATCTAACCCTTTTTTTTAAATGTAAAATCATGTGCCACATTTCTTTGTTCTGAAGAGTTGAATAAATGTTTGAGAATTTGATATTTTTTTTATGAATGCTTCAATTTGTTAAAATTGCTAATGTTTCGAAAAGCATTGCTTCAAAGAATTTCTTGAAGATATGCTTACGTTTGGACTGTATAGTGTTATTTATATTATGTAATTTTTTTATAAAAGAAAAAAATATTAAGGCAAACACATGCGTGTGTGCATGTGTGTATGTATAAGCGTGAAAGAGAGAGAGAAAGAGAGAGAGAGAGAGAGAGAGAGAGAGAGAGAGAGAGAAAGCGAGAGAGAGAGAGAGAGAGAGAGAGAGAGAGAGAGAGAGAGAGAGAGAGAGAGAGAGAGAGAGAGAGA
>JBDFRD010131034.1:0-24044 GCA_039654405.1 Bullina lineata
TTGCTTTCCGTTTCCGCGTTGGACAGGTTTCCGTTTTATACAGATCAAATATATAGGAATTAATCACGGGGGGGAAAATAAGATTCCGTCTCGGCAGGTTTCCGTCTTAGACAGCATTCCGTCTAGGCAGGTGTGACTGTATCCAAAGCCAGCCTTACAGAGTGCACTCCTGTCTACACTTCTACCCCTCTAAGTTTCACCCACCCATTCCCATAGCATGAACCAGTACACAAACAGATGTGTTGTTACTGTTGACTCTACCAATCTCTTTGTGGCGCGATGATCCTTTGCTTATAAATTCACCAATTCTAAAGTGAAGCACAAGATATGAAATTCTTATTTACCTCTAGAATTGAATAGCTAAAGCGAAATAGACTTTTTTAAAACTGTTTTGAACAGTCCCAAACATTTCACAACTGAGTGTAAAATTATTATATTAAAGTTTTAAAAATTAAGGATTTTACGGATTTAATCCATACGAATGAGAGTGTTCTATTAATTCTTTTATTAGGAGCATTACAATCTCACGATAAATCATAAGACCTACCTCTTGATGTGGCCTTTTGCTCAGTGTCTTGAGGTTGTGATAATTTTTGAACTTCATGAGCTGGCCGTTTGCCTATCAACTTTTTCACAGCAGGATGGATTGAAGGGGGAGGTGCCACCAGGGTAGACAACTAAAAAAAAGAATTGACTACATCATCAGTACGACAGACCAGCATCCTAAATATCAAGAATGAATGAAGCCATTTGTCACTTAAAACAACCACAGACTTTGGGACTAGGATAGATCAGTTATTATTATTCACTTATTGTTCAAACCACACCAGTGGTAGGTGGGTCTTTATTTATTCCTGACTCCAGTTTGGCAGTATGGAGTCTGAATGCCAAGTGTAATAATAAGTGATGAGATCTCATGTGAATGTTATGCATTTTAAAGATTCCCTGACAGTTTAAACGTCTAAACTCGTAAAGGTGCATTCAAATATATCCCATAAAAACACAAAACAAAAACCCAGCTTAATGAAATGATACAAACAATTGCACACATGAAACAGTCAGAAGAGTCAGTCTGGTATTTTAGATGGAAAAACAATTGTAATCAGGACTCTCTCCATGCCAGTAGTACAAAAATAACCACAGTTTGAGATTTCATATGGTATTAGATGATGAGACAACCACAGAGGCAATGACAATCTCACCTTTGATGAAGAAGCTTTATTGGCCACACCATAGTAGTTTGCCACTACACAAGCTCGTAAGCGATCAAGCATTAGACGAGCATCATTGAGACGCTTGAGAAAGGAGGCAAAGAAAGTAATATATTTACTTCAAGTTATATAAAAGAAAACAATAACAAAAATGTTACTCAGAAATAAAATTTTGTTACCATTATCTGAAACATAATCCTCAGCTGCTCCAGGTTGAGCTAAACGCACTACATTTTTAAAGGCTGAACATAGAAGCACTTTGTTTGACTTTTCTATTTTTATGGGGTGGCCAAAGTACACTCTGCATACTACATTCCACATTTGAGGTTAATACAAGTAAAACATTATTCACTTTCCTTTTCTGTCTCTCTCTTCATTGTTTAACGATTTATTACGGTTCAGAACGCTGACAGTAAAACAGAAGTCTTGGAAAACTGTAAAGCACTCTCTTTTGTAAGTTTTTCAAAGTGTTATTACAGTTATGATATATGACTCTAAATACTTTAGGATTAATTAATATCTTTGACTGACCTTATCTACTTGCTGAAGTTCTGATTCTTTGTTGCTGATCTCTGCACTAAACTCTTTCTTGATAATAGTGTGTATTCTCTTACCTATGGATTGCTTTGCTGAATAAAAAATAATATCAAGTTTAGAATACAAGCATGATAGTTTGATATAAAATAATCCACCCTGTTGCCATGCTAACATACAGCAAGCAAATTTCCTTTAATGATATATCAGCCACTCCCACCTTCCTGTTTTTCCACATTAATCATCTAATGGCATTTTCCACAAGATGTTCCAGCAACAAAAGTAAAGTATATCCCCTATCAGCATTCACAATGTATTCTTTCTGTGTAAACCTTGTACCAATTTCACAACAGTATACCCACGTTTGCCTCTATGTGTGCTAAATCATTTGGGACTGACTTTTCCTCCATAGACAAAGAAGCGAAACCCATTTCCAGACTGCCGGTCAACTAGTGTATATCCACCTACACTTCCACTAGATTGGTTTCATCTTCAGATACTGCTTGAACTGTAGTCTAACTTTGAATGGTATTATGCACTCATCAATACAGATGTACTGTCCAAGAACAAATATAGATTCAAATCTATCTGAGTGATGAGTTATGAGACCTCGAATCAGATGTAGTTTGCCATCTGTGTTTTTCTTCTATCTGTTTGTCAGTGGAGAAATGTCTTGATAAGCATGAATATTTCATAATCTAGGATAAGATCCAACAGTCTTATCGCATTACATACATATAGATCTAAGCCTCGGGGGCCTAGGCCATACGCTCGGCTTGAGGAGACTGAACAGGGAATGGGGAGATTAGCTTTTGTTTGACAAAGTTAAATTAACTGGACCGATGAAAAAACTGTTTCTACTGACTTCAGATTCAACAAGGACATTAGACAGATCGAAGGTTCACTGTACATCTTTACAAAAATAATTATTTTGCAATAAATATAATGTGAACATTACATCCTACTGGTCAAAAAAGTATTTGTCCTAAATCCTTCCTCCCCTTTGTTTTACATTACCATCCAGCTCCAAAACTCGCTGTCTCTTAGTCTGCTGCTCTCCAACATCACCATAGTCCGGATCAATCTCTTCAAGACTTCGCTTGGGTGTAGACATTTTCAAATGTAACTCATAAATGCATCTGTGAAAGAGAAGACAGGCTATTTTTATAATTATAAAAGAATCAGCAATCCTGCATTGCTATTGTGCCTTGGTCTTTGATCTAAAAGGCAAGGCTATAATTAATAATCCTCCGGATCAGAACATTTTTACTTAATTTAACCCAATACAGTTGTACATATGTTCTAAATTTCTTTGTATTCTTCATTTTATGAGTACCATACAATTTTTCTCATCACTCTCCTAGACATCACATGGAAATTCAGATACTCTTTCAAAGTGACGCACTCTGTCACAACGAACTAAAAAAGGGGGCTGGGTCATTTTGTCCTGTATCCAGTTGAAATCGCATCTTAACAACAGAATATCAAATTACCACCACAGGAACTTTATCATCAGCGCTGTTGGGCTGAAATGTATATTATTACAGATTTTACATCCCCTTGTTTCAATTATATCAATTGCCCGGATCTAGTTGTGCTTCCTTCCAAATAAAAGCTCATATCAGACTCTTCTCTATAACCCGCACTAACAACTTCGCCTCTATCTTTCCATACCTGTATTAAGGGGCAATTTTATTTCTACATTGTGCCATCTGTTTTAAAAATTACTTTTAAAAAAATGGCATGTTCATGAGTCTTTTCTTAATCAATTCTAGCAAATGTCACCTTTGTTTTCACTATTTAAATGATGCAGTTAAACTGACATCCACTCTCGCTATATTCCTGTATACCTGATTGTGTACAGTTCCTTAAACATGATGAATTCTAGTCTATGGTGGGTCATTCATATGATGTAAACATTTAAATAAATGATACCGTACATCACATGCCAGGAGAGAAGTCAGAAAGCAAAAGTGCCCAACCGGAAACAATTTCTGTGTGAAAACGTCAAGTGAGATTTGCTGTTGTACAACAGACTGAGCATTGACAAATATTCTGCAACTCTGTACAAAAAATGTGCACATCGGATTTTTATTAATTATGAAAGCAAGCGCGTGATGTGACTTTACAAGTGTGTTGATGACAGTGCAGGATTGGGCACAGCATATGATCCTGAATTGAGCATTTGTGAATGCACCGTCCGTGCCAGGTGCCTGACACAAAGGAGGTTTCCAGGACAGTACCTCATACAAATACTTGCATCCAGAGAATGTATTATGACAGGTACACATGAAGTTTCTTTCATTTCCTCCCTAGGACCATCGAAATTTATATAAAACAAAATAGTTCAAAGACAGCACAACTTCTCCTTTTGCCAAACATAAAATAATGCTAAACTAATTTCTAGAACAGCCAATTACACTTGATCTACCACTCACATAGCTAGAAGAAACAGTTGCAACAGAGCTCACAAAAAGAAAACTTTACTTCAAAACAAAAGGGAACAGTGAAGTACAAAAAAAAAAAGCCAAACCACTAGTTTTCCAAAAAACCACAGCCCATATGATCATCAAATTGATTGAAAATTATTGTAAATAAGCAATTTTAGCAATTTAGACTTACAGCGTAGTACTTACTGACTCACAGTGTAAAGCGAGATTTCAGTTCTAAAAATATCTGAATTCTGTTTGAGTGGGGAATTGGAAGTCATGAGCTTGGAATGTGACTTAGTTATATAAATATTTCAGCTGCGTGGTTGAAGCACATGGTTGTTGTGCCTAACACAAGCGTCAACGAACACTACCATTCATCAATTCTTGGCTAAAAATAATTCTTATGGGGAAATGAAATACTGAAATTTCATTGGCTAGCCTATATATTTAGGAAGATGCCATTTTCACAGTACAGTGATCTATAATAGATAGGTATGCTATTTTCACCGTACGGTGATCATAGATGGGTAGGCTATTTTCACCGTACATTCATGATAGCTGAAGGAATGATTGACTAGATCTATTATAATTTAAATTGAGAAATTCAAATTGAAGGTGACAAAACAGAAAACAAATTCCTAGTTAAAGAACTTTATTTTAAAAGTAGCCACCAGTGTGTAGTGTTCTAGATATTTGGTAAAAAAAAAAGCAAAAAAACACATGAATAATTATTACATGGACATTTAAATGTCAAGAAACAAAAATCTCAAACATAAAACACATTGCAGTTTCATAAACAGTCGGAGCACAGATACACTGTCTCAGGGTCCACCCCGAAGCAATAAGAGTGAAACCACTTCTCACAGGCTTCACAGCCAATCCACGGAATCTCTGTTAACTTCCCTAGGTGGGTCTTCAAGGAAGCATTTTTATACTCTTTAACCATGCGGTCCAATGACAGGGCACTCTCATCAGAAACAAAGGCATAAAATACTGCCCTACCTCAACCAAGGTTGTCTTGAACCATAACTTGGGAGAGCGGATATCCATATGTGTCGACTTTGTAAGTTCCATCCATAAAGAAGACCTCGGAATTTGTTTTCTGTTTTGTCACCTTCAATTTGAATGTCTCAATAATAAATCTAGTCAATCATTAATTCAGCTATCACCAATGGTGAAAATAGCCTACCCATCTATGATCACCGTACGGTGAAAATAGTCATTCCGTAAAAATTAATACCAGATAGTTAACTCAGGGCCAACGTTTTAGAGAAAGAACTGGCGGTGAGCACTACATCCGAAGTGTGGTCCCTTCAACTTCAAATTATGTTATGACCAGATAGATTCTAGTTCTACTGACAATACTGAGGGCCAACTTGTTCTCTCTTTCTTTTCGTCTTTTTTTTTTTTATTTAAGTGATGAATGCAAACATTCAAATTAAGTGTCAAGTGCCAACCACAGAAATTTGCTGCACTTTGGCCCCCATGTCAAAGGATGGCATCAAATACATTCATTATCAAAGCTTGACTTTGTGACAAACACGTGAATTTAGAAACATGAGCATGAACTAATCATGTAGAGTGTAGGCTAGTTCTAATTGGAAAAACTGCAGTAGATTCAAGACTGACTATGGCAGGTGTCCATAACACAATGTTGGCATCTCATCTTTGTTAAATTTGTAAACTAAATCTATCTCCCAAGTTAATTGTTTTATTTTTTTTTTAAAAAGGAATTTTGGCCTCAACGGTTTCATCGTTTGGATATATTTTCATGTTTTCATATAAAGTATTTTGGCCTCATGTAATATATGTATATATGTGACTGGCCACTACATCGCAGATGTAAACAGAAGGGACAACACTTCGCTAGCAGTGTTAATTGGTGTATGCCACCACCACAACTACAAGTTAAAATAGAGTCAATTACTTTCTTTCCTGAAATTCTGAAGTCACTACTGACTTAACTGGCTCTAAGGACCTACTGACAAAGTCAAAAAGAAAATAATGACTCGTCCAACTAGTGGATTGCTATAGTTTTGTTTATTAATTGCACAGCATTTTTAACAGTATTTTTAAGTCCCACAAGTCTCAACAAAGATTGAACGCAGAACTAAATAGATTTTCGAGAGTTGCATTTTTCATGTTTCTTGGGTTTTTTTTGAGTTTTAGTGGAGGCTTTCAAGTTCAATGCATGCAGTAATTCTGTTACACGCTGTGATGCTATAGCCTTTATGAAGACTTGCATTACCTTGATGAAGAGTTGAGGAAATAAGTCGCACAACAAGTAATTGACCTGTCCCAAAGTGACAACACTAATATAAAACCAACATTTCTGACTATGATATCGTTGAAGCACTATAGCAGAACAAGAAAGTAAGTGTTTTATAAAAAATACAGTAGTCTCCGCCTAAGATGCCGCCCCTCAGGAGACACGATTACCTTGTTCTTAGCCGGATCGGGCTCGTAGGCTGATTTCAAAGGGGGATAAATCATGTATACCATAATAGCCCTCATTTCTCGACACACATTAAAGGAGTGTCATCTCTGACTAAATCAATCTGTGATTGGCTTACTTAAATTTTAAAAACACCAATCAAAACCATGCTATTTCGACTATCCCCGTCTCCATTACGCAAAACAATGCAAGACGCTTGCAGCTCCATTCCATAAAATCTGACTTAAAAACCCATCTTTGTGCTGAGCCCGCGCTGAGATGCCACTTGCGCTAGGCCTACGTAGGTCAACAACAAAGTGTAGATCTAGCCCATTATGACTGGTCTAAGACACAATCGCAAGGGCGTTGGGGGGAGGAATGGAGCTGAATGGACACGCTTCGGGCGATGATAGCGGATAGGCTTGGCCTGCTGAACGGAGGTGGGTGTGGGGTGGGGCAATGGGGCAGAGAAAACGCAGCTTTGCTTTCCACCACGGCTAGAGCCTAACTCTAGAAGAAAGGCGGGGCAGCTGATTGTTTCTTGTGATTTAGGTGGTGGCTGCTTCAAAAAGAAAAAAAATCAGTCGGGTAAGAAGACTGTGTTCTTAGGTGGATTTTTAGTTGAAAACAGGCTTTTATTCGGACGAATTACATAGGAAAAATTCTGTTTCACGAGAATGGCGGGCTCTTAGGTGGAGACCACTGTACGTGTAAAACGAAAAAAAGTAGAGGTCATTTCATTGAAGAGTGAAAATGATATTATTTTATTCTTTGACAGGACCCTGCACTCAGTTGGACTGATGATCTACCAGTGTGCCATTTTTCCGGAGTCGGTTTGTCAACAAATCAAATCTACCGTGAAGACGGAAATAGAAGAGAAGCTCATGATTATGAAGACAGAAACTTTCACTTTCGGTAAGTCTATATATATATAATATAGGTAAAGTCGAACCTGCCCAAGACAGAAACAGAATGGAGGGGAACAAAATTCCGTCTCGTGCATGTTTCTCTTTGTTTAACATTAGTTTTCCGCAGGTCCGTTATCACAGACGGATTAAGCAGGGCCATTTCAGGGGGCCTTGTACAGGGGAGGGGGGTGGGCGGGGGCTGTCATAGTCTTTATTCAATAGCCTGGAGTAAATGCTGATTGGTTTTCCGTCGGTGATATCGGGCCTGCAAGCACCCGGGACCGGAAAACCGACGTTAAATAACCCAAAGAAGTCAGTGATTGGTTCTTCGGACGCAAACCAAGCGAGTGTGATTAGTCAATCTTAAGTCGCGTGCTTCGGTACCAAATTGTCCGCAGCAAGGGGCACAAAGAGACCGCGGTCTTTCTTCCATGATTTTCGTCTGTGATCGGTAAAATGAAAGATTTTCATCGTTTCGGACGTGTTTTAAAGGAGCCTTGGGATAGTAAATTCCATCTTGCACAAGTGATTTGCTCAGTTGGGAGAGCATTTTGCTTCCGTTTCCGCGTTGTACAGGTTTACGTTTATACAAGGTCAAATATATAGGAATTAATCAAAATAAGATTCTGTCTTCGCAAGTTTCCGTCTAGGCAGGTTCTGCAATAATCACAGCTCGAGAGAGAATGGGAGGAGGTGGAAAGAGAGAGAGAAAAAGATATCACTTACATATTAATTCAACACCTTCAACAAAAAGAGTTACATGCTGGTCAGGTTTTTGAATTACAAATTACAAGTTTTTTCATTATTTGCAACAAGGCCAGTCTATCCTGATCTCATTTTAGAATTTAATAAACTTCCATGCACTGTGTATTGAGCACCAATGATGTTGCTATTGAAATTGTTCTTTAGTCCCTTCATACCACAATCTAACTTTCATCAGTCCTATTTTTCTCACCACCAGGACCTGCATGACTAATGAACCTATCTCATCACGTGTTAAAGCCGTTTCCATCTCCTGCTTTTTGTCTCTTTATCAGTCCCTTTGTTAGCCACACAGAAGACCAATTGTGATTTGGGAATGTGAAATCTTTGTTCATAGACTCCAGCTAATTACTTTGATTACATTGATTACTGGAGGTTTTTTCCTTCATTCAAATTTATTTTTAAATCAGAGTTGAACTTATGGTCCCAAGCACTTCAGATTGTATGGAGTTGATCAAATCATCTCACTGTTAGTGCTGTACGAGATGTCAATGTAAAAACAAGTCTCTGGTTATTTCCTTTGACTGTTGTCATGAATAACTGAAAAAAAAAAAAATTATGCAGCAATTTAATAGTATTCAAATGAATACCCTACATTGGTGTAATCGTAAAATTAACAAAGCGGAATAAATGCATCGTCATGTACTTTGTTTCAGACATGATGACTGTTTTTTGTACGGCGTGTTTGATGGTCATAATGGAACTCATGTTGCGGACTTTGCTGCTCAGCGTATTCCAGCAGAATTACTACTGGGTCAACTGCAGCCCAATTTCACAGACAGTGAAGTGAAAGATGTCCTAAAACAGGTTTGTTTGCACTTCTAAAGAAATATTTGTAAATATAAGACTACTCATGCATATTGTCATTGTAACCTAAGATAAGCAATTGCTTTTCTACAGTGATCTTTTAAGCTAAATAAACAGTATATTTTGTTCATTTATTCCTAATAATTTAAGAGAAAAATAGTTGTATGACTTCTTTTTTTTTTTTTAATCAAAAATTTGATCTGACCATGGCAATTTTCAGTCTATTGAATATGGACAAAATGTCTCTTTTTGCAAGAGAAATCATCATGTAACAGTTAATAAAGTTCCTTCAAGGCCTACAAGGCCCGTAGAGTTGGATTTTATCCCTGTATTGGTAGCCTGAAGCAGAACAGATGATGTTTCCATCATCTCCTAGACAGGACACTAGCTTGTCGTAGATTTACTTCCCTGGCAAAGTATTTAAGTACCCAATTCACACAGGGGGGTGATGGTGTAAACTGTCTTACCCAGGACATAGCACGTTACCCAAAGTCGAACCCAGAACCCTTGGATTACGAGTCCAACACACTCCATTCGGCCACCTCGCCACTTTGGTAATAGTAAAGTAAATCACTATTCTACTTGAAGTCGATGAGCTAGTCCATTGTACGTTGACATCATTCTTTGTTTCAGGCATTCATTGGTGTTGAGAAAGGTTATTTCGAGTCGATGGATGGACTTCTAGCTGAAAGGACGACATGTCAAGATTGTTTGCCTGAGGTTGGTAAATTTAGAATGGTATTATGCTGTTCAGTGAACCCCGGATATAGCGAGGTTATGGGGACTAGCTTAATATCCTCGTTGAATCTGATGTTTCACTGAATAGAAGGTCATAGAAACAGTAACTACAATGTACATAATCATTTCGCCTCAACGAAGTCAGCGTATTTCTGCTCCATTGGGCTTTAGTGCAGTAAATTGAAGTTAATTGGTCCAATTAGTTTAATCTAAAAAAACATCTACAAACAATAGGATCTTTCTGATCAACTGACTTGAATATGGTGTCCGCTGATTTCTTTTATCCTTAACATTTTCTTGCCCCTTCTCTTTAAAGTTTTGTCTAGGTTTGCAGTGCAAGTTCAGAGGAAAAATTGAGTTTGTTATGCAGTATAATGAACCTCTTTTTTGTCAGAACATTTTGACCAAAAGCTTCAATATGAAATTGGTAAAGCCATGATTGATTAGTCTTGATGAGTGAATAGGCTCAACCTAATTCATTTGAAGTGAATGGGTCAGAGCAAGGTTTCAGTATGGATTATGCAACAATAAAATGTCCTCATGGGCTTGAAAATACCATGTAATATTGGTAAGCTTGCACATATTTATTTCTTTCTAAATTTTATATCAGAAATACAATTTATGGATCTGATTGATCACAACCTTTATCAGTACACTTTGTAAATGCAACTAACCACTTCTTTAATCATTTGTGCATTTTAGATGCAAGACATTATGGAAAAATTGTTTTTCTTTACATTTCTGATAGCAATTTCTTATTTTTATGAGTTGTTTTTTTCTTATGTCTTTAGGGTATAAGCCAGTATGAAGCCTTTCAAAAGTATCCAGATGTTATCAAAAAAATGCAGGAATTGGAGAGAGAAATATCTGGGGGAACTACGGCAACCGTTGTGTTAATATTCAATGGAAAGCTGTATGTTGCCAATGTTGGTAAGTAATTCATTTTTATCCAGAGATACTTTGCAACCAGATTTTTGTATGAAATATTAAATGGGCCTCTCCCGGTATTTTTTATTGAGAAATGCTTAAGAATTGAAATAATGCGAGTCTCTGATATTGTTTGCTTTAATATATTATACTCATATATGTACACATGAATGACTTTGGGAGGAGTGAAAATGCTGGAATGAGATATTTGAAGTAAGAGGGGGGTGGGGGGTATAACTTTTCTTATGTGAGCAACTTGCCTGCCAAGGCTATAGAGCATCTCCTATGTTAGTTTCTTAGTGAGATTTGTCTTTCTTATTACCAGATAACAGCCCTCTTATACAGATCAAGAACCCACAATAGTTACATAGTTTATTTCTAAAGGTTGAAAGTGCAACTTCTAACTCGCCTAATTTTACCAAGATTATCACCATTTGATCCTGATGTAGCCAACTTACTTTACCAGGCAGGCTTGATATTATTTTACTGCTGATCATCATTTCTTATGGCCTTTCACTGTTTGCCACATGTAACCCACTGGGTGAGGGATTTTTGTCCACGTTTATATTTGGTGGCATGGTAGTCGAATTGAACTCCTAATCCATGGGTCCTAGGTTCGAATCCAGCGGCGACCGTGTTGTGCCCTGGAGAAAGACACTTTACGCAATTTTTCTCCTTCCCACCCAAGTACGAATTGGGTACGGGCATATTATGCTGGGGAAGTAAACCTACAACAGTCTAGGATCCGCTTCAGGCTACCAAAACTGGTATAAGCTCTGGCTCTATGGGCCTCATGTTCCTTGAAAGAACTTACTTACTATATTTGGATTTGGTATGCATTTTTCACTTTAGACACTGGTATTTTTTCTCATACTTTCATGTGTTCAGTTCTCTTTCTTTACAACAAATGACTTTTTCTTGTTTTATGACAAGCATAATATAATATTTTGAGGTCCCTCAAAAATTAGTTGTGAAATAACCATTAACATTCGTATTCCAAGAACGCCAGTCTTGAAAGACACCCAAGCGAGGCCAAATTGTTGTCAGAAAATTGTAAAGTATTCTTAGCTTAAGTTAAAATTAAAAAAAAAAAAACACTCTGGTCAAGGTTGACCAAGCCCCCAAACCTTAATATGTTTAAGAGTATAACAAAAAGGTAGGTTTCTGCTACATACAAATAAAATACAAAATGTAATCAAGCTCAGACATTTGTGAAGCACCCTCCAGATTTTTTTTTAAAATAGACTGAGACTAACACATATATATACATCAAATCCATTGCCTTTCTGTTTCAGGGGATACCAGGTCCTTTTTATGCAAAACTATGTCTGACGGTGTTCTTAAAGTTATCCAGCTGTCCTATGATCATACGATAGCTGATCCTGGAGAACAAATTAGATTGCATCAAGTGGGCTTGGACATTAATAATCTCAAAGTGTTGCGACAAGTCGGAAATTCTGATTGCACAAGATGTATTGGAGATTATCACGTAAAAGGAGGTTACAAGGACCATGACAGTCTCAGGTTTGAATATTTTGGTTGTTTTTAGATATCTCTATTTCCAAAGTAAATTCATATCAGCAATTCTTCCAATATGTATCCATAATGTGCTTGACAAGAAAATCTGGTTCTTGCAAGATAGATCTAGAGAAATTTGATAAAAATAATGTCATATTTTTGCTGTTTCTGAAAATGGCCATGACCTATACATTTGACGTGAGGCACATTTTGCGAAGTTGTCTTGACTAAGATTGCCGTGTCATATCATTTACTTCTTTTCTGTTTTTCTTGGAGACATCTTTAAGAAATATACGTTGGTGGACTTGTTACCACTGTTTAAAATGTACGTTACAACAGTTGTGTTTGAGTGTACTAAAAAGAGGGAGGCTGTCCTTTCCTAGTCTGATTTATGATTAGTGCATGTAGTACACTTTCATTTTTACCTGCTTTTAGTAAAGAGACATGTAGAAAATGCTGATGGTACCAGGCCTAGTATTGAAATGTTTTACTCACCTTTGTTTTAATTACATAGCAATAACCAGTTTTTATTATCGCTATGATTTTATGTGATATAATAATGAAAATAATACATGATTCTTGTTTTGTCTTTCGCAACAGTTCAGCAAAAGTGGAGCCTGTGATTGCTGACCCTTTTGTGGATGGAGGAATGGTGATAGACAGCTCCTGTGCTTTTCTTGTCATTATGTCAGATGGCTTATATCAAGCTCTAACAGATTCCACAGGAACAGAAACAGTGAATGCAGACATCGCCAAAATGATTGCCATGGAATTCAGTCAGCAGTCTACTCTCACAGGTGTAGCACAGGCCGTTGTGGATAAAGTTGTCCGTATCCATCATGACACTTTCATGACAGGGGATCCCAATCAAAAAACTCTCTGCCAAAAACGAGACGATATCACACTTTTGGTGCGCAACTTCAACTACCCCTTGTCGGTTCACAGTCCTAGCTCCGTAAGAACAGTTCACGCAATGTCACAGCCGCCAAATCACCAAATCGCCCAAGTTCCTTCTGGATTTCCGCCTGTTTTCAGTCCAGTGCATTTACGCCATGCTGATTCTACGCCTCGGCAGAGAACAAATGCGTCAGATTCCTCAACAGCTGAGTCGCCCAAAACTCCAACAAATTATTTGCTTAGTGGTCCTGATTTGATTGGGAACACCAATAGCACCGATGTCAGAACTGAAGGCAGTAGTACATACAGCACTAATTCTAGTGGAGAGAATGAAATGCAGCTTTTCTCACAGAGAGCTTCACAAAACAACAATTTGGAATTAGATGAAGATGGGCGGGTAAGGACAAAATTGTTGTTGTGATAGCTATATTTTGTTTGATATATGTACTTTTCTTGTTCTTAATATATCATTGTTTTTCAGTTAATCTTATGTTTTCTCAAATAATAGGCCAATCAAACTAGAATATATTTTTAAAAAATCAAATTAAAGTTTCAACTTTTTTCTGACCTACTCAGGTCGCTAGAATTCCCTGTGAAATATTTGAAGAATTAGTTTCAATTTTACTTCGTTCATTGCTTAAAAATTTATCTTCTTTTTCGTTCCTCCGCTACCAACTCAGTAAGAGTATTGATTACAAGTATTTTTTGACTCACAACATCAAATTGACTTTTTTTGTCAATGAAATGTCAACTTGTTTCAGTGAAAAAGAGACAATTTACTGTGACGCACTGATTGAAATGGACTGAAAATTTGTTATGGAATATGTCTAATATTTTACACCTAAGCGCATATAAATGGACAGTAAAAATCAACATATACTCTTCAAATTCTAACACAAATCTGTAGCTAATTCCACTTATTTTTCACCAATGCTAATTCTTTTTATTCTCTAAATTTACAGGTAAAGCCGTACGTGGATTTTTCAGAATGGGATTTTGCAATCCAAGGACTCTCAGAAGACCAGGTGGAGAATATGTATAAAGAACTTATCCCCAAATCTGTTTATGATGCAATTATTGAAGAACCAAGTGCCGAGCAACCATGATTCATTGTGATCAACTGTATTCTCCAGGATTTCAGAATGTATTGTCCTTTTATTCAAGAATTCAAGAATAAAACAGAAATGTGTACTGCTTTTTAAGGTGATAATTTAGATTCTGTTTAAATCATTAATACCACCATTGACATTTTGCCTTGACAATGATAATGCATTCAACGTCTCTCCATTCAGAATCATGATAATTTTTTTCTAGCATAACATCCAAAACAAAATGAGAAACCGCAATTTGATTCACTAAAGCCACATGAGATGCATGTAGCTTTCATCTTACCCCATGGTTTTATACTTATTACTTTCTAATCCACACATTTTAGTACATTTAGGCAGATCGTCTGTAATAGAGGCAAATAGTAAAGTAAGTAAAGTTCCTTCAAGGCCCATAGAGCCCGGGCTTATCCTACTTTCTGTAGCGTGAAGCAGAACAGATGATTTTCTAAATCATCTCCTAGACAGGACGCGAGTCTCTCATAGGTTTACTTTCCCAGCAGAATGTGCCAGTACCCAATTTGCAACTGGGTGGGTAGATGGAAATGGTGTAAAGTATATAAGGACATAACATGGTCGCCGCTGGATTTGAACCAGGCCCCATGGATTACAAATCGTATTCTCTAACGATCTATAAACATGCCATGCCAAAACGGCTGTGACCCTCTGCGGCGTGGACCCCATACATCACCATCAGTGCCTAATGGGGAGGCAACAGGTAATGGATGTCCCAGGGCAGATCGTGTAGCACACAACTTTACGGGTTCGCCGTAAGAAATTACCTGGAACCATCAGATATTACAGTTTGCGGGCAGTTACTGCCAAATTACGGCGAAAATACAAGATATATATATGCTTTTAAATCTTATTGGCGTTGCCTTCTTTGTTCTCTGGCGTTATCCTTGTACGCAGTAAAGTTACTCTTTTGGGTCCTCATTTTACTGCAAATTCAGCTCATGATTACTCCAAGCCTCATGTAGCCTACATTCAGCCACTGTGATATGCTTTACCATTACTGTACTTTTTTGTTTATGTATACAAATCTCTAATGTACTGCTTATGACTGCAAATAAGGTAATTCTTTAGTGATTGTAGAGCTCATGTATGTACTTCTAATCTTCGTTTGATCAAAAGTGGATCAGAACGACCAGTATTATTAACAAAAATCAGCTGCAGCCACTTCCCTCATTTCATCCACCTATCTTGTAAATGCTAGTTTTCAGTTATGATGATTGATCGCATGTTGTAAGATCAACAACAACAAAAATGGTGAATATCTGTTCTTTTATTTGACAAAACCTAGTCTATTCAATACTTTCTTGTTAGTCTCTTTCCAGGACTTTCTTCTTGTAATGTTTTTGGACATCCACATTTCAAAAGCTTCTATATTTTTGTATGGTGTCTTTGACAGTGTCAGTGTCAATTGGTTTTCTCTTTGATGATATAAATTCCCTGAGTAATTTTAGAAAAAAAAATGCAATACAGAAAACATCACTTAATATTTCCTTCAAGAAATACACATAGTAGATTCGCCTGCCTCTACCAAAACAATTTAATTTGAGTAAAGCTTTAAATGTGTGAGACTGTTTGAATTTCTTAAAAGACTTATTCTTCATTCATGATTCAAATCAAAAATCTTCTCACAAGATTCAATTTAAAACCCTCACTACCTTAGTAGACAATACCGGACAATATTGAGAGCAAAAAATAAAACAGTAAAGTTCTTTCACGCCCTATTATATCAAAAGAGCCAGAGCCAATTTCAAAAGTCTGAAGTGGAACAGATGATACTAGAATCATTCCCTAGATAGTACGCGAGTCTGTAAAAGGTTCCCTTCCAAGCAGAATTTACTGATACCCATTTTACTTGTGGATGAGAAGAGAAAAGAATCGTGTAAAGGTCTTTCATAAGGCTGGTACATCCTTACAGTTGCAAGTCCGCCATGACACAATCCAATAGAATGACGGCATACACATAGGACAAAGCTAGAATCTAATTGTTTTCATCATCGATGAAATAACAATAATTTAAGCTTGAAGGAACGGAGCAATATCTTTTGATGGTAGCATGCTTTTTCATTGTTGATCTATTTTGATGCTGATGTGTTCAGTCATGTTTTATCTTTTCACTACATAATGTCAACCAGTATTTTATTCATTTTTCTTTAATTATATTATTCTAGCTGAATGGAAAGAAAAAGGCTACAGTGTATTTGCTTCAACCTTTTCACATCACACTGTACAACAATAGTACAGCGTGTTGCACACCCATATTGTGGGACTGTGAGCGGTGTAATGTGAAAAGGTTAACTAATAATTCTTCATATCTTTCTGGAAAGGAGAATAACAAAATAGATCTACATGTAGGTGTAAGGTTTCATCAAACATTCATTTTCAGTTTTATATTTGAATCAATCATGCACGAAGCAGAGGAGGAAAAAAGTTGTCATTGTTGACTATGAGTTCTGTTCTGAGGTTTTAAATTTTGTAATAAAAATGTTTTAAATGAACATCATACTTTGTATGTTTATTTGCTTACCATGCAGATGGTGCCATCCTTTCCTTCCTTTTTTCTGTTCTACTCCTCCACCTACCAATTTCAATTTGAAGTCATAGTGATAGTAAAATTGTATGGCCTTTGAGAACTAAAGCAGAATGGTTATTATTGTTATTTATAAGCACACACACACATTCAGTATTTTATGTTCATCATTTGTTTTATATTAATACATTTACCAGGACGTAGAAGATTGCCAATAATGTTAACTTACAAAATTCCCAAGCAAAAGCAAGAAAGCAATGCAAAATAAAGTACAACATGTGTACTTATGTATTTATATATAGCTGTATGTTCTGCCTATGATTGGTGATGTGGTGGCCAGAAGGTTAGAAAATTGGACTGCCAATCTGAGCATCTGCGTTCCACTTCAGGCATCAATATTGTGTCTTTTACACCATCTTTTCTCTCCCCACTCAGGTGCAAATTGGGTACTGGCATATTCTACTGGGGAAGTAAACCTACGACTACGACAGTCTAGCGTCCTGAAACCAGGATAAGCTCCAGCTCTATGGACCTTTAGGCCTTGAAGGAACTTTACTTATTTTCCGCCTATGAATGTGTTGGCATCATAGTCAAATAGTTAGATTGGGGACTTAGAATGAAAGGCCTTGAAATGCCAAATCTTCACTGACATTGACGGTGGCTCAATAAAACAACGGAATAACTGTCCTCTTTCAGTTTCTTCATGAAATCTTAAGAAGCATCCATGAAGCATGTACTTCACAAGCACACAGACCAATGTGGGCGGGAAACATTCTTGTCTAATTAAAGGGAAGGAGGCAAAAGTGCGCAGAAATGTATGTATTACACACATGCACAATAATGCTGGTCTGAGTAATCTGACAACATGGAACTCGTTTGGAAAGTTTCGACACCAAGGGAAACAATACATGTATATGCTTTTACGTTTACAAAAGTATAATTTTGGTTACTTCCCTTGCATCTTCGAGGGGGAAAAAGGGGGCCTAGACTTTGTAGTGATCAACAAACGAGTATTAGATCTACATGCAGTATTATTATGTAGCCTATCGTGGAACCCGTGTTTCTCTGTTGTTTAATTTTGTTCTCCAAGTGAATGTACTGTAGATCTAGTAGTGACTTTGTACATTGAGAATCTAATACAATCCAGCCGTGAGTTACTCAACCAACTTCTTGTTTGTGTAACTCTGCAAAGCAAGGCCTTTCAGGCCTGTTTCTGAATCTGTAATATAGGGATAAAAAATATAGGTTTACTGTTTTCCTGACATCGATACGGGAAGGCTGTTTTAGTTACAGGATATCATGACTAGATCTAGGTTATTTCTGAGTAATCTGAGTCGAGACTTAATGGTGGGTAGGCCTACAACTACCGAGAGCGTCATTTTTCCCTCTCGTGTGAAAAGTAATGGTAAGAGCATTAACTGAAGTAAGCCTGCTTTTTTCAATGTTTATATGTTCATTAAAAGGAAGTCATTACATTATTAACTGTTGTTGTCGGAACCCCTGAATTCTAATTGGGAATTATCACTTTACAGCTGTCCCAGAGTAACGATACAAAACTGCCATTAGTGTGTGACTATTTTTCTCAGATGTTTAGTTTCTTTGCAGCATTCGTACTTTTAATCACGCTGAAAATGTAAGTTAGTTTTGGTCCTCCGTAAAAATTCATTGCGCCGGGAAATCACTTTTGAGTGTGAGAGGGGAAAGTGGACTCAAGTGATAAAACAACACGCTCTTTGCGCATAGGCCTAGTCTTTGTTCGCTGGAAAGTTTGCTTAGCCTAGCCCTAACGGGCATTGAGTCCACATTGCCAGGTAGGCTTTTTAAACGCCAAATCCGAAAATCTCATTTTTATTTTGTGTACATGTATCATAGGTAATTAATACTTTGTCGGTCGTGGAACGGAAAATCATTATTTTTTTCCACGTTTTCCTGGCTTCAGTAGATCTACATTCTTAAATGATTTAAACGAAAAGCACAATGTGATTTCCTTTCTGCCTGGAAAAAAATGCGCCTGTGCACACGAAGTTTCAATCCACAGCATCGCACAGCATTGCCGGAGTTTTTGCCGTAGGTCGCGAGGAGTACGAACTTTTCCTTTTATAAAATTATGTTTGAATGCTGCAGTGAAACCGAAGGATGCAGTTAGTTACTCAAGTAATTATTTCTTCCAGACACAAAACAACCAAATGTTCAACTCTTTTTTTTCTGATAGGGTGAACACAGAATAGAAAAAGATCAAGTTAACAAAGACTACAGAGATGCAATAGGAAATGAAAGAATACAAAATTAAGGAAATTATAAAAAGGGAGACGGGGAAGGGAAAGTGAAAGAGATTTCTGGTAGAGAAAAGAGCAGTGCACACATACATTTGGTGATCGAATTTTGAAAAAGACTTACTGGAAGTCATGATGAAATGTCAACAATATAATAGCGTCAAGCTAATTTTGATCTCAAACTTTCCAATGTAAGCTTAATGCAATTTGTGTACAATTATTTGTACATAACCGGGCAAAATTATGGGCACATAATTATTATACATTGTAATTAGCCATGCGATCTCGGGCGTGCTGTAGGTGTGCCTGAGTATGAGCTTCTATGAGCAGCCTACCACGTTGGAAGAGAGTACTAAATGAAAGCAAACTAGCCTAGCCAGGACAGTGGGTCTAAAAATGTAAAAATAGTTGTAACAACAAAAGCAACACTAAAGAACAAGGCGGTCTCCTTACACATTTTACGATGATTCGCGGCCCCTTTTAAAGTATGTACACATAAAATAACAAAAAAATAATAAACAATAAAAGCGAAAGAAAGCTGTGTTGTGGCTCCTTCCAACATTCAGAAATAACGTTAATTGCGTTTAGGCCTAGGCTATTGCATTTACAATTTGTCGTTTTCATTTCATGAAGATATATATCTATCTTTGAATGCCTAACCTTTACACCATGAACATTAAATGCCTTCGATTTTACACTATTCTAAAATAAATCAGAGTTTTATTTTATTATCAACAAGAGCAGAAATAGGACTGCGTAATCCAAAATTTAAAACTCAGTGTCCCATGCGCAGTTCTCGTAAAACCGCTTTGCGGTCCCAATGGGGACCTCGTAGCTAGGAGAAGGGACGTTAGATGACCTGAGCACGCACTTAACCTATGAACAATTAATTACATGCGACAGGTCAGACACCCGGTCTCATTTTTCCAAAGGCCAGTAGCGAGCTCTGCACATCATTCAGCCGTTTGTCTCATCACTGATACAAGTAGTCATCACTGGTACAAGTAGTCATCATTGATACAAGTGGTCATCATTGGTACAAGTAGTCATCATTGATACAAGTAGTCATCATTGATACAAGTAGTCATCATTGATACAGGTGGCCATCATTGATACAAGTGGCCATCATTGATACAGGTGGCCATCATTGATACAAGTGGTCATCATTGATACAAGTGGTCATCATTGATACAAGTGTGTATCATCATTGATACAAGTGGTCTTATCCTGACGTTTATCTCAGAACGTCACATTTGGCAGATTTTCTTCTCCATCGTAAGGTAAATTTAGTACATGTATTAACATTATATTTTGGAACTTCAACTGAGAAGCATGGTGGAACTACTCGGGAAGGAAATTAAATTAAACTGTCACTGAATTCCATTTTCTCTTTTGGTGTGACTCAAAGATAAGTTCAGCCTTTTTAGTACGGTAGCATCTGTGCCCGCGCGCGTGTGTGTGTATGTGTATGTCATCTGTGAATGTGTGAAAAGAAAAAAAAGCTGGAGGAAAAGAAAGGCTTTATTGCTTGCTACCATGTTCGACAAGATATCAAGGCACAGCTCGGCTTATCCTGTGGAATTCATGCACATAAAAGGCCTACCTCAAAATTGTGTTCTTGCTTATGCGTTTCTTCCTTTTTGAAAGATGGAAAAAAATAACTTATTTCTATTTTCTTTTTGGCTGAGAGCTTAAACACAAGCGTTATATGTACGTGTCTTCGAGAAGAAGCTCTCATCATGTTACGCTAAGACTACCGAGAGAGATACTTTTGTGAATTATCAAAATAGAGAAATGTGTGGTGCTTTTCACACATTCATCAAACACACACACACACACACAAAACCGCGCGCGCGCATGTTTAACTCATTCACTTTGTTAATGGGTGCTTTATTTTTTTTAATTTTGGGGAGGGGGAGGGGTGGGGTGGGATAGTTTTTACACATATAAAAGTGTATTTTAAAAACATCTACCGCGACGACCGCACCGGTTGCCGAAGAATAAAAAAAAAAGAGAAAATTGTTTCGCTTTAAATTTAAATTTAATCTGGCAAACCATTTGGAGTCTCGATCTTGGCATAGAAGACGACAAAAGGCTAGATGATTTAGCAGCTGACGCCTTTGTTGGAGGCCGAGGAGGGTGCGGATTGATGGGAAAGGAAATCCTAACAAAGCTGCCATTTATTTCATCAAGGCAAATGGCAAATGTTTCATGTAATTCGTGATGTATTCCGGTTGGAAGCTAATACAAAATATTGTTTCCAAGGGGTACGTATCGCACTTCAACTTCTAACTAGATCTAGAATCTACTAATGACTAATGGTGTGAATTGTCAAGTCATAATTCATAGTAATCATAGTCGTAATGACTAATAATAAACTACCAAGATCAGTAAAATTGAAAACACAGAGATCTAGATCTAGATTCTATGTAGAGAATAGACTGTAGGATAAATATAGAACGATTATCTGTAGGTCTAGAATCTAGATCAATACCAGGTGGACAACTCTAAATGTATCGAGTGACAAAAAATGAAACCTGTGTGTAGATCTATGCCTAGCTGTAACATTTTTTGTTGATCTAGAGAGTAGAAGTGTTACAAGTTCCAATTGTCATTTTTGGACACAGCATAGATCTACACCTTTTTAGTTAGTAGGCTAAATAAAATCATTCAGTTTCGGATGGTAATTGAAGGTCTCAAACGTGGCCTTCTTTGGGCTTCTCGTCTGAGCATCGTGAAACTGGAAAATTTATTTCGATCTAAATATGGAAATGGGCAAGTGAAAATAGATATTTTCTTTTAAGCTCATTAAATTGATACATATAGATCTAGAGAAATCTAGAACTAGATATTTTTGAAAGCCATTCTGCAAAACTAAACAGCATCCTTGCTGTAGGCCTACAATGGTTTTCAGCCAATGTTGGTAATTTATTGAATTGAATCCCAAATTCCTCGGTCCAAATTGAAGTGATACAGACAATTTTCTTTCATTGGTGACCCTAAATAATACTAAAGCGGACAACCAATCAACACTAGAGTATCTAGATTCTGGATAATCTTGGGGAACAGCAACGCCATACATCGACATACATTCGGATTGAAGACACCTCAGTATTGTTGGCTTCCACTGTGTGCGCAGCCACAGCAACCTCCACTCCACTTCCCAAACCCGGCTGTATATTATGCTCAGGGGACAGCACCGCATCAACATAAAAGATGGGGCGGGCTTACAAAGACTATGAACAACGGCGGTGCTACAGTGGTCTCCGCCTAAGAAAAAGAGCACACCGCCTAAGAGCCCGCCATTCTCGTGAAATGGAATTATTTCTATATAATTCATCGGCTTAAGAGCCCGTTTTCAACACAAAATCTGCCCAAGAAGACTGTCTTCTTACCCGATACGATTTTTTTTTTAAGCAGCGCTCGCCTAAACCGCCAGAAACACTGTCAGTTGCCCTGCTTTTGTTCTAGGATGAGGCCTAGGTTGTAGCTGTGGTGGAAAGCAAGCCCCGTTCTTTGTGCCCCCTCCCCCCACCCCCGTTATGTTCCCCTTGGCTTATTTGCTTTGATGCGTTCAGCCTATCCGCTCTCATCGCTTCAAGCGTGCCCATCCGGTTCAGTCCCCGACCTGCGTCTTAAACCAGTATTAATTGGCTAGGTCTACGTAATGTTGTTGTGTCCCGCCCCTACCCTCCAACCGACACCTTCAGCATCCCCCCACCCACCCCTTTTCCCCCATAGTCTCGATGCTGTGTAACCCCGCAACCCAGTCTCACCCCCACTGTATTACCTGAGCATAATAAAAGTGACAGACTGGCTCCCACCACGTGCGCAGTCACGTTGTGCTCAGGGGAAAGAGAGGGTGAGAAAACATGTGGGATGGGCTTAGAAATGTCATTAACAACGGCGGTGCTATTCTCAGAGCATATTTTTTATAAGAGTGACATAATCATGCAACTGCAGGGATATCCTAGTGTCTGACTGAGAAAGGGGACCTCTTTTGGGTCTAGTTGACTGGGAAAATGGGGCTTTTTTTTTGGGGGGGGGGTAAAATCGTCGGTGCTATTCCTGAGCATAAAAGTGACTGATACTCATGCGACTGCAGGGATATTGAAGCATCTCATTGAGAAAAGGGATCTCTTTCAGGCCTAGGTTACAGGGAAAATGGGGTTTGTTTGTTTTTTAATAACGAAATGCTAGCAAATTTATTTTATTTTTACCTGTGGTTTAATTTGGTTTTTCAGAGTAGTTTTTACCGGCTCACAAATTATTATTTGAATACGCTAGTGTCTCATGAGCGCAGTTAGTTGTAAGTGTGACCCAGTTTGTGAACTATTTACTTTATTTATGATGACATTAGACCTTATAAAGATCACTGTAAAAAATCGTCACTTCTTCCTCATGGCACATGTGAATGTATACATTTCATTTTTAATTAAACATGAAACTCACTTTTTGTTTGGGATGTCACATTGTCAGGTCTGTACATTTCGAATTGTGGCAAATATTGTCTGAACATATTAATAGAATAGATACTATATTTTGAGGTTTAATAGAACAGGTAGAATAAGATGTAATGCAGAGAATGTCTCTCACTGTCCTGATAATACAGAGTATCCATGAAAACAGAATGCAACTACATGTACTTGAAAAAGTGAAGGACGACATGAAAATGGTAGTCTGGTTTCTGAGTTGAAAAATACTTGCAAACGGGACTTCTTCTGAGTAGTAGTTAGTTGCGGAGGAGCATGAAAAAGAAGATGTAATGTGTGACTTTGCTAGATTTGGGTCAAGGTGGCTGTGTTATATTCAGCCCAGAAATTCATAATTGTGAATTGCGTTGTTTACGTCGTTAAATTCATAAAAAATGTTTAAATTATTTCAGGTTGTTGAGCTGCGGGCCAGACATAGTATATGTTGGTGTCAATGGGTCAGTGCCTATCACACTGTTGTGA
>JBDFRD010131035.1:0-12806 GCA_039654405.1 Bullina lineata
ATCTATCTATCTATCTATCTATCTATCTATCTATCTATCTATCTATCTATCTGTCTGTCTGTCTGTCTGTCTGTCTGATTCTCTGTTTGTCTGTCAATTTATCTCTCTATTATTAATTCATTAATCTGCTTCCTTGGTTGTTTCCGTTTTCATCACTCTATTTTTGTCTGTCCGTCGGTCTGTTGACTGTTTGGCTGTATGTCTGTTTGTTGACTGTTTGGCTGTATGTCTGTCTGTTGACTGTTTGGCTGTATGTCTGTCTGTTGACTGTTTGACTGTATGTCTGTCTGTTGACTGTTTGGCTGTATGTCTGTCTGTTGGCTGTTTGGCTGTATGTCTGTCTGTTGGCTGTTTGGCTGTATGTCGGTCTGTTGGCTGTTTGGCTGTATGTCGGTCTGTTGACTGTTTGGCTTTATGTTTGTTTGTTGACTGTTTGGCTGTATGTCTGTCTGTTGGCTGTTTGGCTGTATGTCTGTCTGTTGACTGTTTGGCTGTATGTCTGTCTGTCGGCTGTTTGGCTGTATGTCTCTCTGTTGACTGTTTGGCTACATGTCTGTCTGTTGACTGTTTGGCTACATGTCTGTCTGTTGACTGATAGGCTGTATGTTGGTATGTTGACTGTTTGGCTATATGTCTGTCTGTCAGTGTCTGGGTCGTTAATCTGTTGCTTATCTGTTTGTCTGTCTGCTTGTTTGTATCGTTTTAATCTACACATAATCGAAACACCATAGGGCACTGGGTCTTTTCAAGGGAATTCATATGCATTAATGATCACTCCATCAGTATTGGGAGGCGAACATTTCAATGTGGCAAATAAAGCATTATGTCTCAGAAATAAAACCTTCAAAAGAAAGAAAAAAACATCGCTCCGTTAGCGTTGCATGTTTCAGAATTTTCTTTTGACTGTTTAGACCTTAGCTGTTCAAGAAAACGATCGCGATAAGATTATATAATTGATTTTCACCTCCTGTCTGATCGATGCCCAAGCTTTGTTTTATTCCTAAGCGATTGAACGCGTGGCTCCTTGCATAGATGAGAAAAGACATTGTACTTTCCTCCGCTGCATTTCGATTTTTACTGCTTTATTTGGTCCTCTAGAACTACATAACAGATCGATGACTACTTTAATTTGATTTTTTTCACCTGCTCACCAGCAAACACAGAATGTGAGATGTGTTTTAGCGATATGATCTTCGTGTGTGTCAGAGACTGGACCTTAAAACAAATAAATTGTTTCAGGCGTGTTCTGTTCAGCTAATAGATGTTATGATTTCGACGGCGCCTTTTTTATGTCTTCGTCATATTGCGTGAAGTGGCCTGTGCGAATAATGAATTATTCTTTTGATTTGCCTGTGTACGTCTCAAACTTTTGAATGCTGTTTCTTCGGATTGAGCGGAGACTTTGCCTAATACATTGAATGTTACTAAAGACAGGTTGATGTGCATAAAAGGATAACTTGACAAATCTTCTATAACCTTATGAATCGATTTTGTTAAGCGTAGAATTAATTTAGAAGTATTGCAGGGTGAACAATAATAATAATAATAATAATAATAATAATAATAATAATAATAATAATAATAATAATAATAATAATAATAATAATAAATGTTTGATACACTTTTATCGTAAATGAAAAGTATTTTGTTACTTTTTTCTGTGAAATCTTCATGTGCTTGAATTCTTGCCGGATTTCTTTTGTACAAACGAACAGAAGCTGGAATTCGAATAAGAACAAAAAGTGCCATTTGCTGACATTGCTTTGAAACTTGGTTACATGTAAGCTGTTATGTGGATATTCTGAGTGATCTTGGCATAGCATCAAACGTGATTTTCATGCTAAACTTCATACTAAATTTTGGAGACTTGCGCACAGCGTACAAATAATTAAATTAGGGCTGGTGTGAAGCCGAAAATGCAAAACTAAATGACACACAAAAAGGGTAGCACAGAGTAATAGAGTTTCACATAAGGTAGACTTTACAGGATAGGATGTATGTCGTCTTGAATTTTACAAGTTGATATACAGCGTTGGAAGATAACACGTTTGTATACACCAGACCAACACCATGTTTCTTGCACCTCTTGCAACGCGTAAATTGAGTAACAGATCTGTCCAGGATTTAGACCCAGGAAATAGAGGAGATGGAATGAACAGTGCTGCTACCCTTGTTCGGTCTCGGAGAAAGAAATCTCGTGGACTCAAGGATGCGGGAACTTCCACAAAAATCCACATGGATCTGTCTACGCTACAGGTGCACATCGTGCACAAAAGTCGGAAGTCTAAACCTAAGGTGGATTGAATATTTCACTGTTTATGAGTTAATTCTATATTTCATCCATTTTCCTTTGCGTTGTAATTTGTTATTTTCGTGGAACTGTATGTGTGTAAGCGTTGTGTGGCAGGAAGAAAGACAGACCGATTCAATTTTAAAGAAAAACGCTCGTTCGTTCAGACGTTGCCTCTGAAGCATCCATCTCTGTTTATCAGTTGGCTCCTTTTCTGTTTTCTTCATTTCATCTTTCTCGCATTTTCCGCAGTTATGCCTCTTTAACACCATAATATATTAGATATTATATGTTTTCTGTTTGTCCGTCTTGTCAATGAAACATAAATTTAAGCGTTGATATAATCCTCTTTTATATTGACTTATTATTTGCATTTCATTTTGATTTAGGTCATTTTGGAAAATGGCATAAGGAAGTGGTCCCCCATACAGGGCTCCAGCTAGAGTTCCACTGACCTTGGATCTTGTAGTTTCAAATCTAAGGCACTGTCACTGAACCAACGTTTCGTTGGATCATTAGCAACTGAAAACTAAAGCAAACACACACACACACACACACACACACACACACACACACACACACACACACACGTACACACACACACGCGCGCGCGCGCACACACACAGTTGCTGTGACGTTTGCACTTCTTAAAGAAAATATCACGGTCATAATATGCAGCCGGGTATGATCCATTAATGCTGTGATAACATGTCACTGATTTCTTTTTTGTCTCTTCTATTTTTATTTTAGTATTTCGCCTGTTAGAGCAAAAGCGCCCACAAAGCACCCCATCACTGATGTGTACGGGGTCCAAACTGCAATTGGTTGTTAGCATGAGCAGCATGGACTTATGCTGTTTTAGGCCATACACTCCTGTTGAAATTTAAAAAATCGAAAAAGGTTATATAAAGATTGATTAACAAGGCTCTAGATGATTATTTCTATCCATTATCGTGGCGTCGTTTATGTTCGACAGGACATGTTAATCAATCAACTCCTATTGGGCTCGGTGACACTTTAGGCGGCAACAAAGTATATCCACCTCTGTTTGTCGTGGGCCATATTTGTCACATTCCCCCGAGTGCATTCTGTGACCTTCATCTCTGTTTCCACTGTTTTTCATCCTACAATTAACTTCTTTTTAGATTTCAATACTTAATTCTTATGGTCTAGGTAAGACTCAGCGTTCCATCACACCCAGATTGTTTCTTTGTTGCTGTTCCACTGACATGCTTTTTGTGGTATAAGGTTGTAAACTCCATGACCAATTTCCTATCGTGGAAGACCAAGAACTCAATTTTGGAAGACGACTTCGCATAGGTGAATTTTAGTTGCCTATTACAACATACTGGCTTACGTTGCATGTATTCTTATACGTCTAAGATCATTATGGGCGAAATGGGTGGTGTCGTAGTGTAGATAAAATAATTATATTTATATATTCCCACTGCACACTTGCCACCAAATATAGTATCGCCTGTTTGACCGGCATCGCGTCATTTCCTGACTAGAGGGAAAACCAATCCGGCTGGTCAGAACTTTCCACCGTTCCCACGTCTTTTCAATGGCTCGAGCCTTTGTTGTCATCCGTGCTTCCCCTCGTTTGTACAACAATGCAAATCGTTCTATTGTCCACTAATGTCTAGGGCTGTCAAATGGGTCCCCGATTTCTTACGGAGACCTTTTCGGAGCGATTGTTTAGGTATCCAGTGTGGAATTTGTTTCTCCCTCTCCTGTGTTTTCCTTGCCTGAAAGCTTTCAGGAGCAGGAGGGGCAATGGAAGGACTCAGCAGGACGTTCTGAGATCTCGTTACCGGGGATGCATTGTTGAACTTTCTGGTTTATTGAAAATAACTATAAGTGTTCGCGGTTTTAGGTTTATTTATTTGAAATTTTCACGGACTTTGGTGCATAAAAGTGGATCCAGTTTGTATAAATGAAATTGGGGTTTTCTATGCCAGAGTCGATACAGGATACGACATACAAACTAATAAAAAAATTAAATTAGAATCCTTTTATACACGTGAAGTGATCGATAAATCCAGTTCATGTAATTTAAATTGTTGTGAGTGTAAATGGGTTCATTGCATGTAAAAAACAAACAAACTGGGGCCAGGTTATGTGTAGATTTTTCTACAGTTTAAAGCATCATCTTTGGTTTCGTAAAATATTTGGACCCAATTTTGGTCATACTAAACACAGTTTTTATCCATAAAATGATTAAATATCTAGTTCATTTCATTTGCCTATTTTCAACCGTTATTTTACTGAACTGATGTTATGTGCTATGGAGTTAGCTATTCGACACTTCCTGTAATAATATCGCGAAACCTGTGTTATGTTCTGACCTATCTATTGCGTTTTCGGAATTGAATGGAAGCTGGCGTTATTTTATTGTAAATTGACTATCATGTCACTTTTATTCATTTATCGAAACAAGTCTTTAAAAATAATGTCACGCAACATTTTCGAACATTCTTTTATTCACTCATAATGCAAGTGCCTCCAATTGAGAGTACAAGTGTGCAGAGGCCCATTCTCCGAACGGCTTAATACAGGTAGATATCTAAATACGATCGACTGGATCATTTGAACATTTTGTAGCCTTGTCTTTCAACAGGAGCAATGAATACCATGAAATTGACATCGTTTTTGTTTGAAAGCATCTAAGTGATCGAAAGATGTTTAAAAGCAGTTAATGACTTCCCTTCAATGAAGAAATACGACATCGCTTCGTCGTTGCTTGGGGAATTAAAGACAAAAATGTGCACTTGTAAATTACAAAGAGAGTTGGTTGCGCAGCATTCACTAGAATCGCCGCTGGATTTATCTAAGATGTGTTTGGTGTGAACTGGTGCTTTCACTGCATAATGATGTCGGGGGGAAATGAACAAAATGAAACCTGACGATATTAGGTCTTAAAAATAAAAAGAACATGTAAAATTATTTTGCTTTATTTCAGAATTATTAGTTTACCCGTTAAAGAGAACCCGAGCGTTACACGTCGGAAAGTTACTCTTCTTAGTTATAGTATGATATATCCAACGACTTTTGCTCATGATGGCCATTCAAATTATAAACAAAAACAAAAATAATAATGATGATAATATTATTAAATGATAATAATAACAACAACAACAACAATAATAATAATAATAATAATAATAAATAATAACAATAATAATGATAAGCGTGTGTTCATTCTACCGTTTCACAATGACATGACATGGCATTTACAATATGAAACAGACTGCGTGTCTCTAAGCAGGACATTTGGAGAACCTATAACCTGTGACGGCCATTTAACGTGAGACCATCTACACAACAAGAAATCTACTCTTTGACACAAAACAACGTTTCAACAAAAATATATGAAATAGGAAAACAAACATAGGTAGTTTATAAAACCACATAGACGGGCGGCAATTTGTGCCAGACCTATCTTTCCATCTAGATGAAATAGGAAAACAAACATAGGTACTTTATAAAACCACATAGACGGGCGGCAATTTGTGCCAGACCCATCTTTCCATCTAGATGAAATAGGAAAACAAACATAGGTAGTTTATAAAACCACACAGACGGGCAGCAATTTGTGCCAGACCCATCTTTCCATCTAGATGAAATAGGAAAACAAACATAGGTAGTTTATAAAACCACATAGACGGGCAGCAATTTGTGCCAGACCCATCTTTCCATCTAGATTGGAGAAACACGACCTGGCTGGCGTCTCGTGGTCCATTGCGTACACAGAAATGTGAAGCTGCAAATCTACACGACCTTTCCAAACTTTGAGGTAACGATTTGCTTCGCCAAAATTCTCCGCGCGCCTGCCGCCAGTTTCTGTGCTCGAAGAATGAAAGTGTCAAACAATTAACTCAATGTTCTAGGCTTCTGTCTTCAGGAAAAGGTAACTCACGAAGAGTGTCAAACAATTAACTCAACATTCTAGGCTTTTGTCTTCAGGAAAAGGTCACTCATGCAGTGGATCATATAGCTATAATACTATAGCCTAATCATCTACCTTTTTATTTGTTGAACCACCACAACGATGATGGGCATATCCATCACTATATTTTTGTTAGGTCATAAAAGGCTTCACTTCAATGCATCATAGACCAGATAAGAATCTAACACATTAACATATTTAAATATTATTTTTCAAACCAAAAGCTCTCTTTTCACATTTTGACACTTGTACATAACACACCAGTAAGAATGTTCTAGAGAAGATTGAAGGAAAATCACTTGATTGGAACTCTGCCCTACTTTTTGAAACTGATGGGCAGTAGAACTAAACTGGACAAATGTTTTGTCAATATACTTCATGTAGCTAACATTATACTTGAGTACAGTGAGTGTTAATGTTGATGTTGTTGTAGTTGTAGTAGCAGTGGTGGTGGTTGTAGAAGTATAAGTAGTATTAGAAGTAGTAGCAGTAGTTATAGCAGTAGTAGCAGTACTAGCAGCAGTTGCAGCATCAGACCCACCACCACAAGCAGTATCAAAGTCAGCAATAAGGAATCACAAATGTATGGCTGGAATAGGGCATGAAAGTGCACTCACTAACCTTAGTCCTCCCTACAAATAAGTAAGTAACCAGGTTGATAATGAAGTGAGTAAATAAATAAATGAATAAATAAATAAATAAGTAAGTAGGTAAATAAGTAAATAAATAAATAAGTAAGTAAGCAAGTTAATAAGTAAGTAAGTAAACAAGTAAATAAATAAATAAATGAAATAAAGAAATTTTGTTAATTTGAATATATAATGTACTAAGGTTCCTAAATTTAGCAATTAATATTTACTTGAATTTTTTCAAAAGTTCAACATGTAGTCATGTATATGAAATATTTTGAATTAAGGAAACAATTCTAGTAAAAGAAATGCAACATAAAGATGTAAATTAATTCTCATTCTCATTTTTTTTTAATCCTTTTCTTTAATCCTGCTTAGTTTCTTTTCTTTTTTTTTAATTAAGAAGAATTTGTCTCATCAAAATCACGCATCTAATGATTATGCTATGTTATAAATGCATTATATTCATATCAGTAATTTCTCACAATTAAATCAATTTTGTAACAACAAAAGTCAAGCCCACTGCACTATTATGGGGTGAAAGAGCATTTTCACTTGCCTGCTACAATCTTTATTATTACGCTTTAGGTTCAAATAGTGAAAAGGCATAAAAGGATGTACACTACAAGGAGAGGATACTATTCGCTTCATCCAAATCCTCTATGTACATACAGCCAGCGTGTTCCTGCACTTTGAATGTATACACAGTAGCCAGATTTACATAATATTCATGGTGATGACAAGTATTTACTAACTCTCAGAAAAAAACATAGATATGTCCCGTAAATATTATTTATCACTGACCATTAGGGAACTCATTTAATCTACCCACAAGGGATACCAAGTTGAAATGTAAAAATTAAAATAATCAAGAAATTTGATAACTTTTAATCACAACAATATATAAAGAAAAAGTCACGGCCTTTGGTAGTGCAGCTACAAGAAATATAGAGCTCTACAAATAAAGAAAATATTTACTAAAAGAGAATGTTAAAAAATGTAAAAATCCCGACAATGAAAGCTAGAAGACAAAAGTAAACACATACAAGAGTAAGATTATTAGTATTATAAAGAGTGTTTCCAATACAGAATACCGCGAAAATTCTACAAACAAGTTTAAGAATTATATTAACAGTCCTTGGAAAATTACCCGCAGGGCAAGAGGAAGAGAGGGCGCCCCAAGCAGCCCTGGAGAAGCAAGCTGAAAGCTTCTGGTCTGACCTAGGAGGAGATAAAGACCCATGCCATGGGCAGAAGAAAGTGGAGGGATACTGTTGAGGCCCTATGCTTCTCAAGGAGTAAAGAAGACTAAGTGAAGTCCTTGGAAAATAGCTCCCGAAAAACAGGACGATAGCTTACATTTTTTACTTACAACCACAGAGCAACTTGGTCTTTTTACCAGTGCAACTGATCACTGCAAAAAAATCCCGCGGCAGCCTTAGAGAACTGCATCCCATTCAATAGAATTTAAAGAAAAATCGACCAGTCTTCATGAAGGGATGACAATATTGTAGGACCAACATGTGCACAGAAAATTCCTAGACACCACAAGCACACAGGGACATACAGGAGCATAGAGCAGCATTTCTGTAAACTATAAGAATCAAAGGAAATAAGGAGGAATGGATGAAAATACTTCACAACTGTGAAAACATCCGGGGTTGTAGAAGACATCACCATGATCATGGAGGCATGGATCAATATTATTGTAAACTGTGTGGCCTTGAAAGAGAAAAACAACTGAGAGGCCAAGTCCAAACTCAAGAACAAGAAATAGGGAGACACAGAGCATCCCGAGCCGCCCTATGTTCCTTAACCCTAGTACTGCCCAACTACGAAAATGCATCGAGATAAAAAAAAAAGGCAAAATATATTTTAAAAAACATTGAATTCTCAAATTTTCTTTGTATGTGTATACCAAAGGGGAATAAAAGAACTATCATTTGGTTCAATTGTCCCACCCCCACGTGTATAAGTTTGAAAAATCTTCCCTGGCACTCTGGCACATTCCATTTGGCAATACTAGGGTTAAGGAATCAAGAGGCATAAGCATCCCAAACTTGAAGAATATCAGGAAACAGACAGGCAACCATTTGTATCATCCAGCATATGAAAACATAGGAATAGAAAGGCAAGGAATGGATCACCCTACACTAAAAAAATGGGAAAAATACAGAAGAAAGAATCATCCTCACTGCATGGACAATGTCATCAAAGGTAAATAAGAGAACAAAGGAGAGAGGGAGGGAAAAAAACTACCTTGTTGTGAACAAGATTCATCATTAATCTAAACTTTCATTTGATCTGATGTTTTTAAGCTTTAATGCAAAACATACAAACTTCCTACACATAAAAAGGAACCCTAATAATTACAAGTTATTAAATAAAGTTTTGAATGTTATTTCTCAGAGAAAATAAAAATGCATATGAAAATAAACACTGCTAAAATAAAGTTAAGAATATAAAAGAAGAAAAGTGAAATAATGAAAATATTTTTAAAAAGTTTTTACAAAATTTGTGTGGAAGAAATTTGACAGTCAAAAGATCTTAAACTTAAAGAGATTTTCAGTACGTCAATCGCACAAGATGATGTTGTGATATTTTGTATAGTAAAGAAAAGTGTGAATTAATTATAATGGATATGACTTGGTGCAACAGGCTGTGTCAAAGATACGACACCTACTCCCTTCCTCGCTCTGTGGGTGACGTCAAGCGGTTGATGGCTATTGGGTGTAATCAATTTAAAGTTTGTTCCTTCAATTTGAAACACATAATGATATTCAAACCATTGACAAAGCTATGAGCTTTCAAAAAGAGATGAACGTATCCCATAATGGAGACTAATCATGCTTCTCTTCAATAATTATTACAAGATCCCTATTCATTTGTCCTTAAAGTCGAAAAACATATTTCCCTTTCTTTGTTGTTGACAAGAGGCTTCTATCATCACAAGATGATCATTACTTTATTATTTATTCAAAGCTACTTGAATTCAGAAGACAAACAAATTCAAAATTTGTCAAACATCTGCTCCTAAACCATTCACTGTTTCTGAGAAATTGTGATTATACAAAGTTAGTTCTAACTCTTTCCCTCTTGACTACTTCACCATATGCGTACAAAGATGGAAGGGTTTCCCCAGAAAGGAATGAATTTGAAGAATTTTTCTTTTTTAATCATGCCAGCATTATGAACCTCGACAGTTTGGCCGATTTTTTTTATATCAGTCTCATCATTTCCCTATAAATTTCCTTGCATGCATTAAGTAGAAATAAAATTTTAATATAGAATCAACAAAAATGCGCACATTTCACATCTTCACTGTTTCACATTCCTAAAGGGTTCAATGATGCCGTGCTCAAGAAGCAAGTTATAGCTGCAGTGAGATCTTGGCCTAATCTGTATGTGACAGATTGTAAAACAATAATCTACGACAACGACTGAAAGATACCTGTAATGTAATATTTCCAGAATATTGATTTATAAATGCTCAATTATTTATTTGTATTGCAGTTCCCTTTTTTTAAACTTGGCCTTAATATTCAGCTCCATTTTTTGGTAAATTTGGGCAGAAAGTCACATGATTTCTAATGCAAAAAAAAAGGAATGAAAAATAAGAAAACTATAAATAGAAAGTCTGAAACATTCTGCCATATGTAGTTAACATTCATCCCCTTTGATTAAAAGAATCAACGAAAGATCAATTTTAAGTATTTCTATAAGAGAGGCTTTCCTATTTTAAAAAAAAAAAATTGTGAATAAAATCCTAGTAAGTAAATTAACAATAGTTATTGTCATATTTTTTTCCAGCAAAAATTCAAGGCACTTTTCCATTCATACTTCAAATATTTAAAAATGTTCCCACAATTATTCCACAACAGGTTTGTGAGTGGTATACATAATCAGGCAGACAACGTCAAATTCAGTATGTGACAATGGAGAATTAGATTGATAGGACAACAAAAAGTGTCTATTACGACCAAAAAAAATACTTAGAGCCCACATTTCTACAAGACAATGAGACTTGACAGAATTTACCAGTTAAACTTCTTCATGACTACCGGGTATCTACAACACAGATAGCACAAGAATCTGGTCTATTATTCTCTCTCATTCTTGCTTTACAGCATTAACTCTTGATACGATAGAAGCTAAGACCAAACACCAAAAGGATATTACATTTTCAGCTCTTTAATAAATGAAGTGTTATTTTCCTTGTTATTCATAAGGCAGTTATGACAGAACTGGAGTTGACATTCCATTATTTACTCAAAAAGCAAAGAAAAAACCCAACTAATGTGCCTTTGTAGAACTACCCATTTATAGCATCCTCCAAGAAGTTCACTGATCAGCAATACTATTGTCCCTCCATACAAAACATAAATGCCTTCGTGATGACATAAGCCACAAAAAGTGAGTTCTATTTTCTTTATCAACAGATAAAATACAATACCTTCATCTTCACTGCTTGCATGAATTGGGTTGATGAACAGAAAAGTAAAATTATATCTTTCTTATTCATACATCAATAGTTGTGTGTTCAATCGTCTGAAAGTGATAGCAATATATGCCCCATGAGAACAAGTTTCTACTGTATACACCAGGGTAGAAGGGATGAGGGGTGGAATTGTGGCATATCAATGTGAAAAGGGTAGACCCTAAACTTTACCAAACATCGAACTTCACTAGATGAAACTACAGTTATGTTTCGTTATAGGGAGAACTTGGATATACACCACGTACTTCATAATTGTTAAAGATTTGTGTCTTTTTCATTCTGAACCAACTTTTGATGACTTGTCCTTGTGCTGAAATTCTAACATTTTGTTTTGTAGTGGCATCCAGTCAGAACAATTGTCCACTGACGCCCTGTTTCGCTATGATTATGAATAAATCACAAGAACAATTCTTTGATAATTTGGAAGTTTATTTATCCAAGGTAGTAAGTAGTTATAGGCAGCGTATGTAGCAATAATAAAGGCATGCTTAATTAATCATGAACAACGGTTTAGCTGGATGCCAAGACTACATTTTACTCGGCACTACTTCATTTTGGAACAGCAGCAAAGATACGACTGACATCCATTCCACGTGACAATATACTTTCTGGTACAACAGCTCAACTCGAAGCAGTAATTCTACCCAAAGTCTGGCATGCTCGGACATCAAACATCAAACAGTCGCCTAGTGAACTTACTTTAACACATTTGAATAAAACAAAATGACTTTCTCCATAGAAAAGTAAACATTTTCATACAAAACACTTGATAACATATTTGTGACTAGCATCACAACTGTAATCAGCGGATAATAATTTGCTTACTCTGTATTACTATTCAGTAGGCCTAAAATATAAAATTAATGTGCTTCTTATTTTACTTAAAAGAGCACTAAGGATGAAACAACTTTCACAAAAGAAATGAAGAGACTATGTTCTTATCAAAATTCTTCCTAAGAAATTCATGCCAACGTCTGAGAATTTAAAAGAACGGGAAAGGTTTTTATTGTAGCTAAAAAATAATAGGTGTACCTGAGATTCAAATAGAAGGACATTCGATCTATCTCTACTTGGTCAAGTGAAGAGAAGTCAGTAGGACTAAATTCTATTTTGGGAGTTTGTAGAAACAACATTCACCCACCAAGGCCCACATTCACCCATCAAGGCCCACATTCATCCACCAAGGCCCACATTGATCCATCAAGGCCCAAATTCACCCATCAAGGCCCACATTCACCCATCAAGGCCCACATTCACCCATCAAGGCCCACATTCACCCATCAAGGCACACATTCACCCATCAAGGCCCACATTCATCCATCAAGGCCCACATTCATCCACCAAGGCCCACATTGATCCATCAAGGCCCACATTCACCCATCAGGCCCATATTCACCCATCAGGCCCATATTCATCCATCAAGGCCCACATTCATCCATC
>JBDFRD010131146.1:0-12806 GCA_039654405.1 Bullina lineata
GAGAGAGAGAGAGAGAGAGAGAGAGAGAGAGAGAGAGAGAGAGAGAGATACCAAAAAAGGAGAGAGTGGAGAAATATGTCTCCATCCGGCTTCCTGAGACCGGAATTTGTCACGTGACGCCCACAGGGAGTCCCTCGTTAGCCCAGGCAGCCATGTGAACGTGTTCAGCAGCAAGTCAGTAGAAACTCAGTGACGTAGAATGAGTTGCGTCCGGCGCAGGCCTTGAATTTGTCTACCACCCCCAGCACGGCCATCCAAAATAATTATAACCATCCACATCACGGCCATCCAAAATAATTATAACCACCCACATCACGGCCATCCAAAATATTATAATAACAATAATGATGATGATAATAATTATATTACACAGCGACTCATTTATATTATACAGTTTTATATAAATGTTATTATAAGATATAAAGATGGCGCAGTGGCCGAATAGTTAGGAGCGCTGGACTCCCAATCCATGGGTCCGGGATAGGAATCCGGACAGTGACCGTGTTGTGTCTTGGGAAAAAACGCTTTACACCATTTTTCCTCTCCCCACGCAGGTGCGAATTGAAACCTCCGACAGATTAGCGGCTGTCTGGGAGATGGTGTAAAAATCATCTGTCCCGCTTCAAGTTACGGAAACCGGGATCCGCTCTAGCTCCATAAGCCTCACAGGCCTTGAATCAACTAGTAATACTGTCATGCATAATAGACATGAAAACTACATGTATTTTAATACATGTCTTGCCTAGAACTAGACCTACGTAGATTTGTACAGCAGACCCCAAAGTGCCGTCTCGGTAAAACTGTCGTCGGGGCGGACGGACCTCCCACTCCACCCCCTCCCCTAACCACCACCGCCCATCACTATTGTAAGAACCAGGCGCTCCGGACACAGCCCTGTGCGAGTAATTCAGTCTTAATGGATATCGATTGGCCGGTGGGCCACAGTCACAGAAATAACCCAGGTTGGCGGCCCGGGACGCTGGGAGGGGAGGGGGGAGCATCTGGAAGCATGGGGGGAAAACAGGCTCTTTTCAGCCGGTGGCCGGGAGGATAATTACGTTGTAATAGACTACCGTTCTCCTCGGCTGTTGCTTTGAATGTGAGAAGGCTAAATGTTATTTCTCTCCGCTTCGCTTCAAACGAATTGATCAATGCGCTGACCTGGGTAGATTACTTTTCAATTAAGACAAACAAGCGTATTTTTTTGTTCAGTAAGCCTATAACATTTTCCTTTATCCACTATAAGTAATGTACAAATTAAACGAACAATGTACATTTTGCATTTGATCTCAGCAGGTAAAATTGGATACAGCATTGGCACAAAGCAAAATACATTGTATGAAGTAATGTGGAATTTAAGTCAACATTCGTATTCAACGCTTAAAAGCAAATAATTGCTGTGAGCTGCAGTGCCTTTTTTATGACATGAAAGCAAGTATTTTGTGTAAGTTAACTTCTTTCTAAGTCTATGAGGCCCATGGAGCTGGAGCTTATTCAGGTTCCAGTAACGTGAAGTGGAGCAAATTATTTTACATTATCTCCTAGAAGGATGCTAGTCTGTCGTAGGTTTACTTTCCTGGCAGTATATGGGTGGGGAGAGGAAAATGGTGGGAACTGTCTTTGTCAAGGACAAAACATGGTAATCAGAGTTGAACCCAGGACCCTTGGATAAGGAGTCCAACCCTCTAACCATTTGGCAGTAGCTTATTCCAGATAACACCGGTAGCTACTTCTGAGACTGATGCTTTATTGTCACCAAATCATTTCTGCAGTGTTGACAGGCATAAATATAACAATTGGCCAGTATCGGCGGATATACAAGCCCATACTACCTCCTAAAAGTACACGAATCTCTAATGTAGAACTTGATCAATACATTGTGACAAAGAAGCAGGTTCATTATTTGAACACTTTATAATACATCTTTCTCCCAACCTTTGCACAAAAGACATGATAAATATTTTCTCACCAACAGGTCGAACAAAAGAGCCAACATGGATCTGGATCAATAAAACTAACTCCCAGGCAAATTGTCAAACAGCTTTTGGGCACAGAGATAAAAAAGGCCATTTTCCATAAAAATCACAATATATTGATTATATTATTTCACACTTTTGTGTTCCCCATGAAGACAAATATTTTAATAAGCAGGTTTTCAGTTCAGGTTCAAGCAAACTGGAGTCATTAGACAGAGTCATAAATCATTATCAGCAGGCTACTGCCATTTTTTATAACAAATAATCACTAAATCACCAACGATATTTGAGACTACACCAATGAACAACTCTGTGAAGTAAAACTTTGTACACAATACACTGTTAATGAAAATAGTAAAAGAATATAAAATTCATCATCCTGAGTATCAAATTACCAGCGATGATGTAATGAGTTTGAGATTGAATTCATTTTCATCAATCAGATATCAGGGAGATAAAGTTGTTCTAAACTTGTGTATCCTTGTGTATCAGTTACAATGTTCTTTTTATAGAATGTACGGTTCTTTGCATGTGCATCAGTGCCCAAAATTCCCGCCAGAAGGACAAATCCAATGTAAACATTGAATCGCGTTCGACATGATGACGTCGCTCGACTCGACAGTTTCGGAGTCTATTTCTCCCGTGAATAATAATAATATATTTTATTTTGTTTTTAAATGATCATTGCTATGAATGAATCTTCTATTCTCTTTAATATTCCTTCAATTTCTCTTTTTTTATTTCACGTCAACAGAAGGACAAAACTGCACTCATGATATCTTCATAGAAAAGTAACATTAACTCATTACTCAGTTGCTGAAATTAAAAATTGATTAATGCTTTTGTGTGGTATTCGTGAGCTGGCTTATTTTTAATCTGCCATGATGTGTTAGGGTCTGAGAAATGTGAGTAAATATTTAATATGAGGAAAGGACAGGCACACTGAATTTCAATTAGTCATGAGCGATGCCTTGGGGTACAGTGCAGAAAGCACACGGGTGGGTAGACCTAGCTTTGCAGAAAACGATAGCCACTGGCCAGAACAATGAGAATTAAGTCAATGGGGAGATAACCCCTCGCATGTGAGGCATCCTCGATTCAAGTTTTTTTTAAAGTAATTTCTTTGAAGTGAAATAGTGGGGGACTTTATGAATACACGAACTTGGCGTTAATCCTAATCTGAGTAACTGCTTTTTTTACGCAATTCATCATGCATAAAGTGCCTGGTGTGAAATGCTTCAAAACATAGTGAAATATTTGAGTTACAACGACTTCGACACATTTCATGCAAATTTTTGTTGCAACACAAGAATGTATCCGCGTTGTCTTAGGTCATCAAAGTGACACAGACTATAGACACTATTATAACTACAGTATAGTTTAGAGAGGTGTCAGGGCTAGAATACTCACCATCACATGATAAATAGTCATGGGATTATCTAACTTAGTAGACTCTAGTTGGGTGTAGATAATCTCTACAATAATAAGGTGGCTAAAAACAAAACATATTTATTTTATATTATTATATCCTCTACCTTGTTTATGATAATCTAGATCTAGAATCTAGATTATATCTGTTCTTAGCATTTTAGTCTGCTCTGACTCAGTACTCCGTCATTCAGTTCACTCAGACTCAGTAGTCCCCTGTTCTAGAATTTGGGATTCACAACAAATGAGTGATGAAGAACAATGGTAACATATTTGAATACAATTTTCGTTTCAAAAAGGTTTTTCTTTTAGTAGATCTATGCTAGAATATACGTCTATACTTACAACGAACAATACAATCCAGACTTTTCGAGATACGTCGCAATAGGCAAGGCCTTTTATTCTTTTATGCCTAATTTTTAGATCAAGTCCTCTTTTCTTCTTTCTTCGTTTTCTCTTCAAGTCCGTGTTCCACTTTTTTTCCCCACTGTTTAAAAAGTTCTTGCCAACAAGAAACGAAACACGAGCAGCCTATGCCTCGGCCTATGGAACAAGAAGTTGCTTACTAACTCGATACGACTTTGAGACTTGGATTGACAAAAATAATATAGAAGTGCAGTCCAAACGATACTACTACTACTAACTCGATGTAACACTGGATCTTGTTGAACTACAGAAATGTTAGAAGCCAAAATTCCCAGCGATGTCGTCAGTCAGCGACACCAATACATAAACGCATTGAAAAGCTTTTTGGAAGATCAAAGACAAAAGCTGACAAACGTTTATGAAGAACTTGGGTTTTGCTTAGATGATCCTAGCAGGGAGAGGAAAGAAGATGAAGACGAAGACGATGAGGTATTTTTTCAGTTATTACAGATAGATCTAGAGTCTAGATCTAGAATCTAGATCTATCTAGGGAAGGATTTCCGAACGCGGTCTCATACCCCAAGTAACTAAAGAGGGCTTTCTTTGGTGGAGTAGGATAAAAAAGAGGGGCCTTACCTTACCCCTAACCCTAACCCTTACCCTATCACTAACCCTTACCCCTAACCTTCTTCTTAGAATCCTCTCTCCTCAACCGTTTCCTCAAGGCCACCCCATACACTTCTCTTTTCTGTCTTGAAATCAGTATTTGTTTATAAATCCTATTTACCTACAATTAATTTGCTTGTGCATTGAAATACTCATAGGCTCTGTTTCTCCCCCTTACCCCCAAATGTTTTTTTATAATACAACATTGTAACTATTTATCACATTTCATTTTATAATAATTTTTCAGAAAGGCGTAAGGAGTGTATGCCCTTATGATAAGAATCACATTATTCCAGAAGGAAGTTTCAAGTCTCACACAGAAGTCTGCAAACTACTTAAAGCTGGCTTTCAAAAGGATGAATTGGTGAGTTCAAAATGTTTTCCTTAGAATAAATTAAAGTTATTTGTCTGATCAATTACATATTTACATATTTTGTGAGTGTGTGATTGAATGAAAGGTCAAAGGATATTTTCCCCAAATTTTTAAGTAATAATCCACGAGGACTTCTACAATAAAAATGTGAATTGAAACAAATTTTTTCTTCTCCCAGCCAACCCAACTACAAGACATCGCTTTCTGCTATGAAAACAAAGAATCTATCATGACTGTTAACATAGGTAAGATATGACGTTAACACCTTTATCTCCAATAGATCCTTTATGAAAGGAATTTCATGCAGGAATCTGAATAGCAATGATTTTTGTGCCATGAATTTCATGTTTCATATTGCAAGGGAGTGGGTGGGGGGTGTTGACAAGTTATTTCGCATGCGCAGATAGAGTGTCCATCCTTTAGCTATCAATTATCAAATAACAATAAGGCCCATGAGTTTAACCTGTATAAATTTAACTAAGAGACATGAAATCCTGCTGCATACCTCCCAAGTATTGTCGTAAGTCTATGTAGGAATTGGGACTAAAGTTATGACGCTGTTTTTTTCCAGGTTCTTCTGTACTTTATAACAGCAACCATGAACTAATTTCTTTCCTTTTTTTATGTATTCATGATTAAATAACTGTTTTGGAAAAAAAAAATCACATAACATCTATTATATGTCACATTTTTTTCCCTTACCTTTGACAGATGAAAGTTCACTCAATAAAATCATATGGGACCAATGTGTGAAGAATGGTCAAGGTAAAAGTGATGTATATATATTTTTCCATGGGTTGATAAATGGATTTGTACCACTTGCAAGGTCTTTTTTTCTTTGTTTGTTTGTTTTTTTGCAAGGTCTCTTGTTCATGAACTTATGGATGTGTCGTTTCTTCTTTGTCGGGCAGTGATCATTTATTTGTTGATAAATTGGGTTCTTTTTGATACTTTTATGAATTTAAAAAATATTTTTAGTTACTCTCCATCACTAACTTGGATAGATTCCAGGAATTAGCTACACCCAGTTATCAAATGAACAGTGTAGGCTATGTGTGAAGCCATTGTCACCAATGTCATAATGTTCATTACCATATTTACACAAGAGAATTCTATTTTCACTAGTACTACATCTAGCAGTTGGTGGTATTGCACATGGGAGAAAAAGTCAATGAGTGGCAGATGGTGCATTTCTCAAGTTGTGGAGAAATCTAGAATGAGTCGACAATGATGATTTAACCTGTGTCAGCTGGAGAAATGCTACTGATAGTAAGACTGAATGAACCCATATCCTGAATAAACATTTTGCTCTCTGCCTTTTTTTTTTTTTTTTTTTTGACATTCATCTTCATCATTTTGACTGTTTTTTAAATAAATCATGGAAGAAATGAGAATGAAATCAGCCTTCTTCTCCTTATTACAGTGTACACAGGCCACCGTAACATGCCTGTAAGTTACATTGACAGCAGTGTAAACCTCACCCAGGAAGATCGCCTTGCGGTTTATCAGCATGTCGTTGAGACTTCCCACAAGGCTGGCAGAGTCATGAAAGTAGACCGCGATGATGATGAACTTTTGACAACTGACTGGGAACGACTGGTCAAAAAAGGTGGGATCTTATTTATTATATAAATCCAAGGCTGGTCAAAAAGGTGCGATCTTATGAATCCTATCAATCAATAAAGCTTTTTTCTGTCTGACCAATAAATATTGTTGCATTTTGAAGACATGAATTATAAAACTGTACATGAGGGTAACAGGACAAACATGGTCAGAACTGGCAAAGTTATCCCCGGACAGAATGAAGTGGAAATCCTTTATGTGTGGCTTATATGCTGATAAGGGTGATCGGGCAATGATGATGATGACATGAGGGATGAGCGTACCTTCTCAATGACAATGGGTTTGTTGTTTTGCATTAGTGATTTATTCATGTGTTGTTCTCACTTGTTCAGGTTTGTTGGATGAGCAAAGCAATCAACAGTATAGCTCTAAGCTGGAGCAGCTGGCTGCGCTGAGAGACCTCAAGAGAAGACGTCAGACTTACCGGGCTAAGAATGTGCATATCACTAAGAAGTCTTATACACAGGTGACAACTCATTTATTTCTTTTTAACTATATATCATCGCTCTCATATCGTCAAGGCACTACCCTTTTGGCCTAAGTCATTTTAGCTGCTTTTGAGATAATTGAAAATTACAGTCGAAGTACCATGTCATTTTTGACTTAGGCCAAAATGCAATTTGGGGATTTGCAGTGAAATGTGTTGGTGCATTTTATTAATTTCGTTAAAATATGATAACAGGAGTTACAACGATTCAACAGTGGGTCAGGTGCATTTTGGCCTAAGTCTGACTTAGGCCAAAAGGGTAGCACCTTGATGGTATGTAACATTAACATTTATACTAAATTCTTCTAAGTTATTCATCATCATCATTGCCCATCACCCTTATCAGGGTATAGGCCACACACAAAGGATTTCCACTTCATTCTGTCCTGGGATAACTTCTAAGCTGTTGGCTATTCTAAATGTTGAGGTACCGCAACAGAACTTAAAAATTAGTCTAAAGAAATTTGCTTCTATAGGAAAATCCAGCTTGTTTTATATACATATATATATTATATAAATAATCAAAAGCTCTTCTCCTTTTGATTCTACAGGAATATGGTGAATGTGAATACAATGTAAAAAATGCTCATCTTATTGTCTCTTGCTGCCCTCATTGATGTTCTTCGTCGTTTTTACTATCAAGTCTCTGTATATTTCCTTTCTTTTGTATTTTAAAGATTGTGTTTTTGTTGCTGTAAAAATATCATGGCTCCATGAAATTGAGATTGTAATTTCACATAAGGGCAGAAATACCTGTCAATTATTGGTTACCATGGAAATTGAAAAGAAAAAGGCTAGGGTATTTGGGTGACTACCCACCTAAATAGACACTCCCAAATAAAAAACAAACAAAAATGAGGTCCTGTATCAATAACAGTTTCTATGAATCCAGACAGTTATTTTTTGTGCAAAAGTAGTACATGTACTGGAAGCTCATTAAATAATGTAGGTTGAATAAAACATGCCCGTATTTGCTTTGTAGTTGTAGAATTTTTTTTCACATTCCAAAGAACTTTTTTTTTAAAGTTTTTTTCATAAAAAATAACAAATAATTTGATTTTCTCCTCTTAATCGTAACTAAATTTTCTTTCCACAGATAATTCGTGAAGTAATTTCCAATCAAATGGAGATTTTAGCCCCTGAAAAACCAGGAACTTCTTCTACAAGACAGTCTGAACTACAGGACGATGATAGGTCATATAGGAGTTATGAAAAACGTGAATCTAACTCATCAGTCTCTAAGGAATTTCAAGAAGGTGAAATAAGAAGGGACAGAAAATATAACAGAAGTCCAGAGTTTTTTCAGAGAAAGAGGCATAGTGAAGATTACAGGCATCGCCATAAAAGCAGATCAAACCGAGAGAGTTCATCATCAGATTATAGACATGGTAAACCTTCTGTTGAAGCAGAGGATTCTTTTGTTGATATGAGGTACGAGCATTCCAGTGAAAGGAAGGACGGAGAACCAGGGGAATCTCGGTCTTCTTTAAGAGGAAAAGATAGAGGAGAGGCTGATTCTCCAAACAGAAGCTCAAAGAGGGACAGAAAACGCAGTAGATCTGATTCAGAGGACGGTGGTAGGAGCAGCGATGAACGCCATGAGAAAAGCAAGCGTAAGAAAACAAAACATAAGAAGAAGCACAGCAAGAAATACAAGAAAAGGTAGCAAGTAGTGATTTTAGAGGCTACCGTACTTCTTTTTTTTTCAGAATAGATTGTGGGAATTTAATTATTAATACGCACCTTTTTTTATTGAGATACGTCTTGAGCTGTTGGAGAAAGAGTGATACAATGTCGTATTGTACTGCTGTATGTGAGTGTTGAGAATTTTTATGGGATAATCATGTGTAATGAGATTGTTATAAGTAAATCATAAGAATACCACTTCAATTAAATTAAATACCAGTAGCTCTAAATCAAAACATGGTTCTTTTGGTTTTGTATTTTATGTGAAATTCAAATTACCATTGCAAAATTAACTTTCCCATGGGTTTGTGTGTGAATGAAGTTTAATTCTGCGCTTTGCATCCCTTCAAGTGTAAATAAATTTATAACAGTTGTTCCCCATTCTTTGTGCCTTTGTTCTAAATTGATTTGCTTAGCAACGCAGGTTTCACAGCATTTTTACCCATGTGTCTAACTATAAATGTACAATGCTAATACACCCACCCAATGGACCCAGTCAAGAAATGTTTATTATCCAAGAGAGCATGTTAATCACACTCTATGTGCAGGTCAGACTAGTTCCAAATGTATTGACCATTGTCTTTCCTTTGGAATAAAACTAGTATGACCGAGAGAGGAACAGTGCCTCTGGGCAACGTGTTGTTTCTAAGTAAGAGGCTGCCCAGGCAAAGCAGCTAGCACGACAGCTGCTTCGATCGTTTGTGAAAGACGAAAAGAGTCATGCATGTTAATTGTCATCCATGAGTTTATCATTAATTTTCTTTTAAATATTGTATCGTTTCAGAAATTGTTATAAACTCTCGGAGGACCATTATATAACATGCATGTAATGAATCTAAGAACTGATATTGTTCGAGTTTGAGGTACAATAAAACAGATTGTCTTGTTATGCTCTTATGGACAACAAGCTTAGTCAACACTATGAATGTAAGGTATGGGCCACACACAATCAACCATATGGGATATCCCGCTGGATTCATAAATGGATAAATAACCAGCCTGTGTAACAGGTGTACTAGTGTCATCTCTTCTGCATCACACAACAGAAACCCCTGCCTTATGCTCTTACTTACACACATATGTAGCCTACTATTTACATCATGATCATTTTCTCTATGTGCAGTTTTAAGTTCCAGTACTGCAGAATGGACTGGTCCTGTCTACCAGTCTTTATACATGTACATATATAAATAATACTTTGAGATAGATGGTTAAAGAGAATGTACAAGACACATTGAGAAATCAAGAAATAATTTTTTTAATGGCTTTCAAGTTTTCTCTTCACAATCACAATGTCCCCATGTAATTAGAAAAATTGATTAAAAATCAAAGATACATATAGGTCTACTGGTAACAACAGATGAAAGCTTAAACAGACCATTTAACCTGCAGCAAAGATGAACTACGAGGACTGCTTGTCTACTGCAAGCAAATTTTTGACCAGTGTGCTCTTAAAAACATGTCCTCTAACTTTATGTGGTTCCATCAGCGAGGGCAGTGGACCAGGATTTGCTCTACTGGTTCTAACTTTACAATATGAGCAGATTTGTTCTTTTATAGTTTGAAAGTGAGGCTTGGGTCTGCTACATTAGAATTAAAAAAGGAAAAGTAAAGTTCCTTCAAGGCATATGAAGCCCATAGTTTCTCCCTTGTCACATGAAGTGGAACAAAAAACTTTTAGCTCAACTCATAGACAGAACCTAGCCTGTCATACTGAAGGTTTACTTCCCCAGCAGAATACATTGTTACCCAATTGAATGGGGACAAGAAAAATGGTTTAAAATAACTAACATTACTAACAAAAGGAGAAGAAAAATGGTGTAAAATAACTAACAAACACTTAACTTGTCAAGACAAGGGAACGGAATTATTTCTAGCTTGTAGACTTCCTTTCAAAAAAAAAAAACAGCAGCATTTGAGCATGCTGTACACAGGTGTTCAAGAAGACACACGGTTCATAGCCAATTTCTAAGTGGAAATTCAAAGTTCTTTCCAGGTTAAGATTTTAGTTTTCAGAGCTACAAATGTGTATCGGGAAGAGAATTGAAAGGACATCGACAACAGAAATAACATGAAATAAATTACAGCGTATGTCTGTGAACCACACATGCCTGACTGTAAAAACCGACGTCAAATTACTGACAATGACCGTAGATGTCGCTGCGTTCAAACGAAGGCTACAGTTCGGGCGTTTCCGTTGGCTTTGTTTATTGTTGTTTTTGTTGGGTTTTGTTTGTTTTTTTTATGATAGGGAGGGAAGTCTTTTTTAAGTGTGTTAAATTGTTTTCAAGGATTTTCAAGGCCTTGAAAAATGAAGTTGGTCTTTCAAGGTTTTTCCAGGTTTTCAAGGTCTGCTACGAACCTTGAAGACAAACCATAGGCATAGGTGTTGAGGCTGACGGCAACCGCCTTGAAGGTCAGCATCCCTGTATCATGTACACCCAGTTTAATGCAGGAGAAGCATCATTATTTCCAAGTTCCATTTGATTTTTAAAAGAACACATCAGAAGTTGAAATGAAGTTGCTTTTTTTTTCATAAACTTAGAAAAAGTGATCGTTCTTTTTCAGAAGACAGCAGGCCCTAACCCATGATATAATACATAAATACACTGTATTTTACTACTAACAGATCTTTACTATTTTCGTGTTTCAAATTAAAGTAAGCCGAGCATAAACACATGACATACAAAATAAAGAGAACATTTCCATGAACCAAGATCAAAAGTGTGGTTTTTTTTATTAAGTTTGTGGATCAGATGGCATCGTTCTGAAAACAAAAACCAAGCACATAACGGGAATCATAAAAACATCACTTCTTGTATATTATGGAATGGCCCATTACGGACAATAAATACTGTACAAATCACACCACAATATCACCCATCTAATCAAAGGTCTCATGTAAATATGTTTCCACGGAATGAGGTCACCTTCTGTAAGCGAGTCTTTTACTATTATGCACCTATTTCTACCATTCTACCTCAAGCCCAAGTAAAATGGAATAAAGTCCATTACGCAATAGATAATTTATTAATACATGCATCTCTTCTTTTACTGCACAATAAGTACAGATTTAAAGTGCGGGAAAGTAGGAATGTTAAAAAAACGCAATTTCATTCATTTTTTAAGGGCATGAAAACTGCAAGAAGAGTTGACAATACGCCAGAAGTATTCCTCAGCTTTGCAGGAAAGGAAAGTCAAATGTGGAGATTCACTGAGCAGCATGTCTGAACAAAAAAGAAAATAGAAGTCTATGTACATATACGATCATTTTCGATACCATATAAAAAGTGAAAAGAAATGGGACAATTTTCCTCTGCTTCACAAAAAAATCAATCTGCATTTTGTTCTTTGGTATTTAGATCAAAATGTAGATGATTTCCTTTTAACACAGCATCTGATTGATAGTATGATTCATGAGCTTATGTAGTTGTTATTTATTGAGTGCATGCAAGAAAACCAACCAAAATCAAGAGAGAAAAAATGATAAAATCAATATTGACACACTGGAAATACAAAACAATAAACAAAAGCATTAAAATTCTAAAAATTAAAAAAAAAAAGAACACAGCAAATCCCAACAAGAATTCAACAAGTGCATCAAATGTTCATAGGGTAAATTCAAAACTAAATTAAATCAAATTTAAAGTTGGTAAATGAATCGGAAATGTTATACAAAGAATATAACGATAGTCGTTAATTGATATGCCGTGATTATGAGAAGAAGAAAAAACAAATTGCCCAGAACCAGCTTCAGATCCATGCATTATAAAATAATTATATTTATATATATGTATAATACATATACACACATATTCAAATTACATTATAAGCTGGTAATTAAGAAGATTAACACTATAAGATGTGACAAGCAAAAAAAATGTAAAAATTGAAGAATTTAGAATCAGTCAAGAATGTGCATGCTATCTCACGTTCCAAGACTACAGATTTTACCAGCTTTATTAATTTAAGGATCTCTTTTTCCTCACGATATAAAATATAATACATTTTTACACTCATTCACTTTTTAGTGAGACATTGCTTCTTCTCCTTCCAGTCATACAGCTTCTTCCATTACATTCCCCTTTTTATCTTTATTGCTTATTCATGTTTGTCAACCCTCATCTCTCTCTCTCTCTCTCTCTCTCTCTCTCTCTCTCTCTCTCTCCCTCCCTCTCTCCCTCTCTCTCTCTCTCTCTCT
>JBDFRD010131257.1:0-12805 GCA_039654405.1 Bullina lineata
CTCTCTCTCTCTCTCTCTCTCTCTCTCTCTCTCTCTCTCTCTCTCTCTCTCTCTCTCTCTCTCTCCCTCCCCCCCTTCTCCCCCCGCCCTGTCTTCCTTGCTCTGCTTCAACACTAGTTTCCATTTGTATTATTGGTTTTTGCTTGTGACTGGCAGTAACCAAATATTGAGTTGCTTTGATCTCTGTAGGCACTCCCATAAAAATTTGGATTCTTGTCTTTCTCTCTTTTTCTTGTTTTAGAGTCGTTAAGGTAACAAAATGCTGAAACTGATTGATTGTGTGTGGGCATGTATCATGTAAGTGTGCGTGTGTGTATGACTGTGTGTGTGGTTGTGTTTTGCGCACAGTTGGTGCGGCCAGTTTTTGGATTTAGTTGGCCTTTGCCTTCAGTCCATCCTCATAGTCATAGTGTAACACAGATAACACTAGTCTGTGTAGTCTGTAGTGTAATATGAAAATTACGTGAAATCAATCCGGCCTGGCCGTCCTCACACCTGCTCAAATCAGACCGCCAGACTTTCCAGGAGTCCAGTATGGCTGGCGAGAAGAATGTCTTTGAAGTTTTCCCCCCGCCGTCAAATCGCATCCTAGATCAACCCCATGGACAGGAACGTAACCTGTCATAGTCGAGGCTTTGCCAGAAGTTTGCATTCCCAAAACGTGACACTTTAGTTGTCATAGTTATGAACACAATTTGTCAAATAACTCAGAGTTGAAGATGAATACTTTACAAACGCTTTTGAATTCTTGCTGACGGGTTAGAAGCAACGGAATAATATGAATAATAAAGCCATACATCATTTGCAGACATAATAATTGAGCTCAGAATGGCTCATTGTAGTATCTTATCACAGCCATGAACGAACAGTTTGTTTAATGATTAGACACAGTAATACCCTGGTTCAAGTTTGAAGTTTGTTGATACAGGTCTTTCCTTTCCTTTTCAAGTTATCATACTACACGTCATGTTATTGTATTATTCGTGTTTGACACTGAAAGGCTGACAAAGTTGGCTTATGAATTATCACTCCTGGAAGGGAAGATGTTCGTTCATAACCATGATGACAAACGAGGTTCTGGCACAGCCTCTGTTATACGTTTACTTCCCCGGGGGAGTTTACCGGTACCACAGATAATAGTCTGTGGCCAGAACCCGTATCCAAATCGGTATAAACAGTTCCTTCAAGGCCAATGAGGTCCATAGAGCCGGAGCTTAACCCGGTTTCGGTAGCGTGAAGCGGAACAGATTATTTTTACTTCATCTCCTAGACAGGACGCTAGTCTGTCGAAGGATACTTCTTCCCCAGCAGAATATGCCGGTATCCAATTGATGATGATGATGACGATGATGATAGGCCTCCGTCGGTCAGGTCTGACGATGGATAGCACACCCTATGCTTGTGTTGAACAGTGGCATCTGTGACTGTGCAGACCTATGCGTGAGTGAGAGTCTTTGTTGCATAGATCGCACCTCTGTGTGGTCTCTGGTCTGTTGGCAATGTTCACAACCTTCATGCGTGCCCTCTTGTCAGTTGCTGCATTTGTAATTTTCTCTTCCCTGATCTGAGATGTTGCTTCAATGTGGCTCTCCACCTCACATAAACTACACTTTCAAAAACAGATTTAAAAAAAAACACCTGAACGCAAGACTTTAATGCATACAAACATCATGTATTTTCCGATATAAATTAATTATATATAAAAAAGAAAGAAAAGAAAACAGAAAACATTCCACAATAAACACATCAAGCGACGATCATAATACGGCACAAATCGTAAAATCCATTTTATTTTTCAATGCTCGTGCAATATTTAATAATAAGGAATCTACAGGGTTGTTTTTTTTAAGTGATGAAAACAGGGGTTCAAAGTCAAAACAACACAAATCGACAAAAACATCATTTTCTCGTCCTCACAGCCACAAGCATCACGAGACAGGGAGACTTGAAAATAAAATTAATCTTGCATGCAGGGAGATTGCTTTTGAGATGTGTTGATCACAAATTTTGATTCTTTCCTTACACAACAACAATCTGAGGTTGTTGTTGTTGTTGTTTGTTTTTTGGGTTTTTTTGTTTTTGTTTTTTTTTTGTTTTTTTTTGGGGGGGGGGGTGCAATGACCTTAGCAGCTCAAAAAATAACATGAAAAGCCCTCACAAATTGTCACTCACTCTTAAGTGTACCGGGTACTCAAAATAATATGAGTTTGTAAAATGCCATTTTAAAAACAAATAAAAGGAAAAGATTTCAATAAAAATAAAATATGTATATAATGCATTATATTTACTTTTTCGTGCTTATCTACAGTCAGGAACAGAACTATATTATTGTCAATCAAGTTCAAATACAATGAGACGACAAAAGATTAATAACAATTATAGGAGAGTTTATTTTAAAGGGAGTGGGAGAGGGGGTGTGAGAGAGAGAGGGGGGTGAGAATTACAGAGGGGGAGGAAGGAAGGGGTCGGACAATGAGAGAGGAAAAAGCATACAAAGAGAGAATTAAAGAGACGGACAGAAAGACAAAGAGAGTAAGAGACGGGGTGAGAGACAGGCAGACAGACAGGTAACTGTCTACCTGCCGATATGTCCTTTCAATATTTCCCGTAGATTGAACTAATTATTTTTCCAGCAATTCCTATATGTAATACAGTAGTAGTAATACCCCAACTATTGATTCGTACTGATTTAGGAAAGACAAAACCATCGATCTCCTCGGGGCCTCCTGTTAAAACATTAAAAGTAAAGACACCAACTGGCTGTTGTCTGTGCCCACCACGTCATGCCATGTCATGTCATGAGTAAAAGTACTACAAGGACACTGATCACGTTAAAAAAAAAAGAAAGAAAAGAAAAGAGAATTGCCACTGACATTGACCAACTCGACAAAGTATCTCATTCTTTCACAGAAAGGACGCAGACACGAAGAAGAAAATGGAGCCCACTGGATAACATAACAGCATTAGGATGAAATTTTTGTTGATGGTATTGTTGAAGACACGGTTGTTTTTAAAGACGAAGAAAAAAGCGAAGAAAAAACGAAAAAAAAACCCACTGCTTCGCTTAAAATATTAGTTTTTGTTGCAGTTCTTTGTCACTTATATTTTATACGATCAATAATGCTCAACTTCTTCTGCGTGGCACATCACATCAAGGTACGAACTGCTGGTGGGGACAGCTCTTATTTTATTTCCTTTATTTTTTGTCTTACAAAAAAACTGTGAATAGAATGAATCATCTTTATGCCTATTATGAGTGACACCCATCTGTGATTGAATACGACAAATGCACAAACTATGATATGAATTCGTCGCTGAAGAAAAATCTAAAACCAGTCATTAACAGGACAACAATGAGCTCCTTCAGATAACCCTTTCACTGCCAGCAAGCTGTAGCTGAATCCTAGCAACAATTGTTTTTTTTTTTTTTAGAAACTGTGAGAAGAACTTGATAAAAAAAAAATATTTCAGAGCTCTTTTTGCTCATTTGTTGGAAAGAAGTGGGTGTCACGTTGATTAATGAACTGAAATATTAATGTTGGCAATCAGCAAACATGGCACTCCGCTTGCTTTTCGTTGATCGGTGAATTTGGCAGTGAAAGGGTTAAGAAGAACTAGTTGTTGTTGTTTTTTTAATGAGCATCATACAATGTATACTGAGCGTTTCAAACAGCTACACTGCCTCAACAATGAGCACTGACACAAAACATGGTAAGACATTGGAGAATATGGAGCCGTACAATCCAACCCCATGAAAAAGCTGGCCAAATCAGTGGGCCATGAGAAGTCATATATGACATAAAGATGAAGACTATACTGCAACAGCAGCCACAGCTCTGTCCCATCCATAATATCAAATTTGCTAACAGGATTGTTTAAAAAAAGTATTTCAAATGAGACAAAAAAAAACAACAAATATAATTCAGAGACCGTATATAGACCAGTTTCAACGAACAAACGTGCATTAATGGGCATTCACTGACAATAAGGACAATTATTCCAATACACAAATACTTGTTTGCACACTTTCATCAAAGATCATAAGGAGAACAATTTATATGCCGTCAACGTTCTTGAGCAATGTCTTCCTTGGAGGATTTCTCCCGGATTTTGATTATTGCCAGAGGCACAGAAAGCTCCGGGGACTCTCATGACTGTCTCATTTCTCAGGCTTGTTTCCACTGAATACCGGTATACAAATGTTCACATAACTTCATAAAACAAAGAAGTAGAAAAAATTACATCAGCACAGTTCCTCTGCTTTCAATTTGAAGAAAAGCATCTTTTACTTTTTCTGACACTTCCCTTTTTTTTTACGTCGGAAAAGTCTTACTTCCAGCCTACTTGTTCAAAGAGAAATTAAAGTTCTAGGCCAACATGTAGAGTATAATTCATACATATTGTTTACAGCAAACACATTTTCCACAATAGATTAAAGAGTACATCAGACTTGCATCACAAAAGACAGCAGACCAAACTATATGCATTGTACGACAGCTGGAAACATTTCTCCCCGTACTTGAATCATAACATACAGTCAAAAACACTAATCAAGAACTGATTTAAATTCTGAACGTGGCTGTGTAGACAAGAGATAGTGACAGCCTAAAAATCTGATGAAAAGCAGAAAGAACAATATTGGAAGATTAGATGGCATTAAGAATACTTGGTAGGCCTACATGAAAGCTGCAGCATTCTTAGAAAAGGACAGAACATAGATCTAGATCAAAATTGTATTATGTACATGATAATTGATATACATTACATTATACGGTACTCCATCAGACCCTGAACTCTCGATGCAAATGCTGCTGAGGCTGTAGATCAGACAGTGGTCCACATGAGAATATATACATAAGAATAATACATTTGCATTTCCTTCAATGAAAGATTTACAACTGATTCTGAATGGGCAAAGACCCCAAGAAATGAATGACATGCATTAACAACTTAATATTGCAAGAGGGTGTTCGGAGAGAAGCAGTCTTCATCACAGATGCATAAGTACCGGCACGTAACGGGGATATGGCAACCGTCAGATGGAATGAATAAAGGGTATGATAAAACGATCAACAGAAATGGGGGGAGGGAAAAGCATAACAATCTAGATCTACATAATAAAATGTGTACTGACTACCAGTCTGTCCCTGCTGGGCTGCTTGACACCTAGAACACAGGCCAGTCATGTCTGCCAGTCTCCTAGAACACGGGCCAGTCACAGCTGCCAGTCTCCTAGAACACGGGCCAGTCATGTCTGCCAGTCCACTAGAACACAGGCCAGTCACAGCTGCCAGTCCACTAGAACACAGGCCAGTCATGTCTGCCAGTCCACTAGAACACAGGCCAGTCATGTCTGCCAGTCCACTAGAATAGTTATGTAGTCACAAATACAACTGATGCCAGTAACAGCGGCGAGTCAGCCAAATCTTGTCTGTCGTAGTTTTACTTTCCTAGAAGAATATGCCCAAACCAGTTTGCACCTGGGTGGGGAGAGAAAAAATGGTGTAAAGTGTCTTTCCCAAGGGCACAACATGACTGCTGCTGAATTCGAACCCAAGACCCATGGATCAGAAGTCCTAAATTTAACCATTTGGCCATCATGGCACCATCAGGTATTTATAGTTCTTAAAATAAAACACGTTTTCGCCTAAGTTTACAATCGCCTGTAATCTTCAAAATTGCCAGTGATTAAATTGTTTAAAAGCTATAGATCTAGATATCTAGATCTAAATAAAGTACTGAGCACAATGTTGACCTTTGACCTCTTCTACACAACTTAAAAACTTCTACTGGTTTCCTTAGAACATAGGAAACAATGTGTGAAGCACTGCATTTTGCAGCTTGACTTGACAATTATTTCAGTGTTAGGGGCAAGGGCAAAGTGCATCTTTATGGGGTGATATATATAAACCCACTTTTATAAATTAAATTGTGTAAGTAGAAATAATTCCTTATCTATTTACGTCACTTTCACTTACACAAATATGCATACATCAAGTAAGATAAAATAAGCAGCTGTTTTCAACCTAACCTTCTTTAGAGGTATGAGCTTTATCTCCACAACTTGAAGTTAAAGGGCCTCATTTATTTTTTTTTATTTTTTTTTTTTTGCCTCTTTTTGCTACATGTATAAGCTACAGAATTTCAAAGGATGTTTTTCAAGCCCATCTCTCGATAAAATAGTCAGTAATAAGTATCAAACCTTAAAATGAAATTTTACAGGAAATAAAATATGTAAGAGAGTGCACCAAATGAAAAGCACGTTTAAAAACCGACTAAATGAAGTTAGATGAAATGGTCACCATTGCAATCTGCGCTGAGATCTTCCAAAGAATGTTTCCATTCAGAAATATGCTAAAAACCCAGTGAGGGCCATATTTTTTTCCATAGACCTGCAGTACTTTCAGTAATTAATGAGTGTGGCAAAACAATAACACATATCAAAATACTGATCAGAAACAGAAGTAGTTCTCTGTTGTCAATGTGCTGTTTACATGTCGTTGTACACATTTCTCTTTAAAAAAATAATGTGGTATGTTCAATGAGCTTCAACGCCCTGACAGTACAATGAACTCTAACAACATTCGCTATGTAAGGATAAGGAAAAGTCCATTTGTGCTGCACACAAAACTGCACTGCTCAACGTTTACAGATATATCTGTTTCTAATCAAAGCAGCTCTCACCCAGTAACTAATTCTTTACCAAACATATAGTCTATATATCAAAAGATTGAGTACTTCCGTACGTGAAAATGAAGACCTGGCCACTAGTCCAGAAAATATGTCATGTACTATAGGCCTGCACATTATATAAATTCTTGAGTAAGACAGTGGAAGCTTGAAAACTTTGCACTGAAGCCGTACAGAAGTAATGGGCTCCTGGACAGCCCATGCCACTCATTTTCCAACTGCAATAATGATTTCTAAACTTCAAAATCCTACCCATGAGCGTCACACTCTCTTCTGCTTTCTGGCATCTAAGACTGCAGGCCAGACTGGTTCCTAACATATTGAATATTCTTTCTTTTGGAATAAACTAGAATGACTGAGTGAGGAACAGCACCTCTGGGCAAAGCATTATTTCCAAGACTCTCCCCAGGCAAAGCAGCACTAAAACTAAAACTGCTTGGACCGTGTGTGGAATAATGATTTATACCCGATTGAAAGTGCTCAACCACCCCACACATGATAGACACATACAACAGATGTACATACACCTCTACTGCTAAATACAATGAAAAGGATTCTCATGATAAAAAAACACCTGATGATACCATGACAGACCAATGCATCAAAGTAAAGTTCCTTCAAGGCCTATACAACAAGGCTCATAGGGCCGGAGATTATCTTGGTTCCAGAAGCGTGAAGCAGAAGAGATGATTTTTACATCACCTACAAGACAGGACTCTGGCAGGTTTATTTCCCCAGCGGTATATGCCAGAACCCAATGCACATCACGGTCAGATGAAGAAATATGGTGTAAAGTGTCTTCCCCAAGGACACAACACAATCACTATCCATATTCAAACCAAAGACCTTTGGAAAGGAATGTCAACACTCTGAACATTCAGCCAACTCGCTACATGTGCTGATAAGAGAAAAATAATCCGCAACTTGTTTCTGAATGACAGTTAATTATTGCCTTTGTCTTCCTGCAATAAGCCAAGCCAGCTAAGCCTGTTCCGTGCGAGAAAACCACACATACTATGGTACAGATATTTTGTAATCAGGATACACTAATGATTTAGGCAGGAGTTTGTTGTAATTACATGTAGTAATGATGTAGGTGGAAGTATGCTGTAGTTATAAGACAGTAACGATATAGCGTGAATATGTTGATGCTGCGATTTCGTAATGATGCAGACAGAGGTGCGAAGTAGTAGTTATGAGACAGAAATGATACAGTGAGAGTATGTTGACGTTACAATTTAGTAATAATGTAGATAGACTCATGAATTAGTTATGAGACAGTAATGATTTAGTAGAGTATGTTGACATTACGATTAAGTAACGATGTAGGTAGACTCATGAAGTAGATTTAGTTATGCGAGACAGTAATGATGACTGCAGAGATAAAGCTTTTGTGTGGACCATATGCTTCAACAGTCAACAGTCTAGGAAACTACCAAGGGCTGAACACTTTCTGCATACACCTCCATACCATTTCCTCTGAACATAATTAACATTTGATATGAATAAATTAAATTTAAGGACATTTATACACCATATTTTTATATCAATGTTTTCACCTTCTCAATGTGACACCAACAAAATGCACCTTTATAAATAAGTATATCAATAACTCCGTTAGTCATGTAATAAAAAGAAAGAAAAAAGAAAGAAATAGAAGTATTGGGACACACAAAAAGAAATTAAAGAAAAGAATGAAGATAGAAACAGAAGTATCAGGACACACGAAAAGAAAAAAAAAGAAAGAATGAAAATACAAGAATAACAATTAGGACGTTTTCTTCTAAGTTTCTTGGCCTCATTGTCACAATTAGTTAAGGCTATTCTGAAGCTAAAGCATCTGCCCCTGTTTGTTGATAAGCAGATAAACTGCTTCTTTGAATCAAAGAAACAAAACCCTATTATTGAAATTGATATTTTATATATATATATACATTTATACATGTAACAATAAAACGTACAAAGCTTTTAAAATGTATAAAGCATCAGCTGATTGATGGCCAAGTACAAAAAGTGACCATCTCCACTTTTCTCAGTTATGAGAAAATCAAATTTGAAATTGTGAAGATAGTCATTTCTTGCACCTAAAGATCTAAAAAATCAGAGATAGTCAAAAAAGAATCGTTAATAACTCAAGAATGAATACAGCTACAGCTTCGATATTTATAGCAGTGAAAAAGCGGCTAAAAGTTACCCAAATATATCGATACCTCAATTTTGACCAAAAGTAGAGATAGTCAATTGTTGTGCTCAGCCATCATAATATTCAACTGACATAAATTCTAATAACCATACACAAACATTGTCTTATTGCCAACAGCTGAACATTGAATATAATGAACTTAGACATGAAGTGGAAAACTTAAGTCTCTCCTACTTTTGATTTATCTCACCCATTTGAAAATGAATGTCCAAAATGATTTTCTCTTTCCATTGATTTTTGTGCTTATTATTGACAATCATCATCATCATCATCATGATAATAATAATCATCATCATCATCATCATCATCATCATCATCAATTACTCATCATCATCAGCACCTCTCACTTTTGACAGTTCAAGGACAAGGAAATTCTGCCTTCCTGCGTTGTAAGAAATCTTTTCAATTCACCTTACATGTAACTAAGTATTCTTCCTGCCATTTCCTACGTCTCTTTTGGCCTTTTCTTTTCCAGTAAGCTTATACCAGACACGCCAACCCCATTTGAGACTTGGAGTAATCACGAGTTGAACTTGCAGTAAAATGATGACCCAAAAGAGTAATTTTACCGCGCACAAGGATAATGCAAGAGAATGAAGAACGCAACGGCAATGAGATTTAAAAACATATTCATTGTCTCTGCCATAATTTGGACGTAATCGCCCGTACACCGTTATTTATGACGGCTCCCCATAATTTCTAACGGCAAACCTGTAAAGTTGGCATGTCTGTTATACACCCCAAGAAAGACGTCCGTATCAATTACACTAGCACAGACATACACACACAAATTATTATATAGCAAAGGGAATAAATACAACTTTTTTTTTTCAGTTTGCACTGTCCAAGCACTTTTTCCATGGGGGAAAAGTAGATATATCTAATACCAGCTGGCTTTAAAACATCTTCATTAAGTAGAATAGCCTCATCAAGAAACATTAATAGTTATATTTTAAACATAATTCAAGATAAACATGACGTATGACATTTTTAACATCCTACACTCACAAGTAAATGTTTTATATATGAAAATGGTGTTTTTTAATTGTCATGGACTGGTGGTTGACAAGATTCAACCCACGACTGTCCTGGTTGCAAGCAGGAAATCTAACCATTTGGCATTGATGACAGATGTTTTTTAAAGACAAAGTTGGGATTTTTTTAGCTTGCGGTGAGAGACTGATCTTCTTTTTTTCCCTTATGAATCTGCTGTTTGTAATGTTGCTAAATGCTAAAAGCTATAGAGCTGTCTCAATATTTAATCAGCAAAGTTCCACAAGTAATAAAATCTTGGTTGTGAACAACGTATTTAGAAAAAAAAAGACACACACACACACACACACAAAAATAACATAAAATTGTAGGAAGACTTTATAAGTATCGTTCTTCTTCACAAGATGTGGCGTAGACCTTTGTTGCACACACAGAAACACAGGAGTAGTGTAAGAGGTTGAAATCGTGCCCCGTCAGTGGCAGTGGCTCTACGCCATCAGAATAAATCAATAGAGTGTAATAGGGTGACTTAATGGGTTGACTTAGTTGCAAGGTGAGAAGGCCACCGTGAATGGAAATGAGGTCATATTGTTGAACACGCATAAACCCAGGCACACACAAAAATACACGCAAAGTGTAAGAAACTCCACACAAGCCTTAGATGTACTTATGTCATAAACACATCTTCGCATCTTTGCAAGCTATAATCCAGTCTTACATCTTAAAGACATCTTTGAATCTTTGCAAGCCATAATCCAGTTTTACTTCTTAAAGACATCTTTGTATCTTTGCAAGCCATAATCCAGTCTTACGTCTTAAAGACATCTTTCCATCTTTGCAATCTTGGCATCTTTGCAAGCCATAATGCAGTGAAGACATCTTTGCATTTTTGCAAGGCATAACGCATTGTCTGACATCTTAAAGATATCTCAGCATCTTTGCAAGCCATAATGCATTGTCTTACATCTGAAAAACATCTTGGAATCTTTGCAAGCCATTACATCATAAAGACATCCCACAACGCACTGTCTATATGTGGACTCCGATGTCTGAACTCTGAGCATGTATGCCTATTCACTAAAATAGTTACGGTGAATTTATAACAACAGCTTCCAGAAGCAGCCAATGCCTGATAAGAAGAAAAGGAATGTTAGTGAACTGTGAACTAGTACTTACAATCTAGATCTTTGCCGAGCTCAGACCATGAGAACAATAGCACTGCAGAAGCTGATAAGCTACCCTCACTGCTTCATGGAGGCTATCGTGCACACACAATTAATTCTTCTGAGCGCTTTCAAAGTCATTCTCTATTAACAGTTTGTTCATGTCCTCAACCCTCAAGACACCATGCCATATGCATTAAAGGACTCTGCATTGCTTCTTATAAAATGTTTCTGAAGGCTGCAGCGGTAAATATTAAATGCAACGAATCCGTCTATCCATGGCTACGCATTCGCCAACTTGGTTTTGATGACTTTGCCAAAGTTTTTGACTCGAGCCCCCAGCCCCCGATGTCGCCGAGCATCCTCCTTTGTCTCCTTGTGCTCTGCTAAACGTTGAACAAACAAATCTGATGGGAAAGGAAGAAAGAGAATGTACATGTCAAGATTTGGTAGCTGTAGTCATTCTGCAATCGGACAAAATGTGGCAGAGATTTTACCACCTAGAACAGGGGTGGACAAACTTTTCGGATCAGGAGCCTCTTCGACTAGGCCATGAACAGCAAAAAGTCAGACTTTTAAAACTGCTAGGTAACCTTATTTTTCTTTTATTAAGTAAATACAAATTGTAAACTGCATCATTATGATAAAATGGGTAAACATTAATGCATTTAAAAAAAAATAATATTGAAATAAAGAACTTAGATCTCTACGGTGCTTCAAAATTATAATAACTATTTAACAACTGTTATCAGTTCCACGGAAACTTTTTTTTTTCAATTCGCCAAATGTTTCCATGGACCACACAAAACTCTGTGGAGGGCTGCATTTGGCCCACATACCACAGTTTGCCCACCTCTGACCTAAAGTAAGTAAGTCTGCATTCTCATAAAACAAAGAAAAAAAAGCTGGGTTTTTTTTTACAAAGAATTACACTGCAGGCCTCTTAACTCAATCACTTGCAAGTAATTAATGGAAACAAGAGTTTTCAGTTCTTGTATTTTACTTATTTTCAGAAAATCGACTTTAAAGGAAATTTACATTTTGTCCCCAAAGTAAAGAAGTTAAACTTGTTTCTATTTTTCCTTTTTTTTTTTTTTTGGTAGGGAAAGGTATACATAGCATTATTTATGCTACTTTTGGTAACAATATTTTCACTTGTCAGGAAATTATGGAATGTTTTGGACTTTGAGCACTGTTGTCTACACCGAAGAAACGAAATAATTCTCTTGTTTTTACCGACAAGGACTTAGACCTTTCTTGAATTAAAGATTTTGACCTGCTGAACATCATGGTAGTCATACCTCAAAAAACACCCCAATGGCACTCAGACCTTTTTTGTTCTCAGGGGCACAATTTATTTACAAGTACTAAGCACCTGTTCTTTTATCAAATGAGCAAATGTCTGAGAAAAGCACAACAAAACTGAATTCTGCTTTCATGGTATTGCACATGAGAAACACTGACAAATGACGGCCCTTGCTAACATAATGTTAATATTGTCTGGGACATAGGTAACATGATGTTAATATTGTCTGGGACCTAGCTAACATAATGTTAATATTGTCTGGGACCTAGCTAACATAATGTTAATATTGTCTGGGACCTAGCTAACATAATGTTAATATTGTCTGGGACCTAGCTAACATAATGTTAATATTGTCTGGGACCTAGCTAACATAATGTTAATATTGTCTGGGACCTAGCTAACATAATGTTAATATTGTCTGGGACCTAGCTAACATAATGTTAATATTGT